>JAGKTI010036687.1:0-11030 GCA_018397915.1 Birgus latro
TGCTTGCTAACCAAGTCATCAATGCGGGCTTCTGTTGCATTGAAACGTGTCATGAATGAGGTAATCCGAGTCCTGAGAGTGGCAACAGCATCACGAAGTTCGGTGACTGCAGCTGAATCCAAACCGATAGTGGAGGCAGGAGGAGCAGCAGTGCGGAGTGGTGGTGGTGGTGATGCTAGTGGAGCCCCATCCTTGGCAACGGGGGCAGAGGTAGCCCGACGTCTAGTGCAGCCGTGCCACACGTTAACTCCTTCCTGATGACATCGGGGACATTTCCAGTGCAAGCTATCTGGAGGTGGTGGGTTGGGTTGCATCGAGGTTGTATCAGAAGCAGGTGGAGGGGGTCGGAGAGGACACGTCCGAGAGTCGTGTAGGCCAGAGCACCATGCACACTTTTCTGGTGCAGAACAGTACCGGGAGATGTGACCAATGCCCCAGCATCGAAAGCACCACAGTTGCTCGTCCTTCATCTTGCGAAAATCACAAGGTGGGAGGCAGGGAAGGAAGCTGAAGGTGACAGTTGGTGGTGGTGGGTGAGGAAGGCTCCAGGTGACTACCAGCCGGTTGATAGGAGTGCCATTCTGGTAGAAACGTCGGGCTGAGTAGATACCTGGCAGCTCCTTGGCCAAGTTGGGATCAGTACAGACAGGATAACGTGTAAGGAGGTAAATAGGAAACTTGCGGGGCTTCTCAGGTGAGTCTTGAATTTCCAAAGAAAGGGCTAGGAACTCTCCTTTAGTTACGCTTTCTATGATGTCCTTGCGACATCTGGAGATGTAAACAAAACGGGAAGTGACTGCAGACATCTTAACCTCCACTTGAGTGCGGTCAAGGTGAAAAGCACGGTTTACCTCAGACAACCATCGAAGTTTGATGTCACCGTTGGGTTGTCTTTGAATAAAAGCTTGATGCAGTCAGCCCTGGGAGTGAATGCTGGAGGAGTAGAGGCAGGAAGCATTGGTGAAACTTGGGGGGAATGAACAAGCTGCAGAGGACGAGGAGTGTTTGATCCAAGGCCAGTTTCTCCCTGCAGAGGACGAGAAGTCTCTTGCCGCTTGGAGGATTTGGCAGCAGGGGATGAAGGCTCACTGTTGCTATCCGAGGTGTTATGTACAGGACGCTTGGCAGAGGAAAATGCCTGGCCGACTGGGTGAGATGCCTCAGGTACAGATAGTGCTGGTTCAGTAGCTACTTCCCCAGCTAACGAGACATTGCTGCTGCTTTGTGGTAGCTGTGGTCAATCACTCTGAGACATCTCATCCTCGTCACTCAGCGCCAGATCAGCTTCAATGTCCTCTAGAGTGGCAGGGCCAGAGTACTCCATGCTGATGCTGCACACCTAAGCAGGTAGCAGGGTGTGCGGCGCGTCAGCTTCACAAGCACGACAGTATAGACCAATGGTAGCAGGGGAAGTCCATGACGTCACACAGGTCGTACTGCGCATGCGCAGAAACGAGAAAACCCGACCAGGGGGGCCCCGTCTACCGCACTGAGTTTTCCCCCCAAACTACAGGCTAAGTCCAAACACCCAAAAAACACAACCACTGGTGAAGTGAGCACTGGACCTTTATGTTGCTCCCTGCAACGACAGAAGGGTGTTGGAAGGCAAAAACAGCGGAAAAAGCAGGAATATGAGCCGCACACAGCAATGATTTGTTGATATCCGGCCCTCTGGTGGCAAAATCCGCTTTGTTTGTTGGTAAATTAGGATGGGTTTTACGTATGTACTCTTTATTTTAAGTGAAACAATTTCGGGAAAATCAGTTCAAGTACTGGGACTTTCTGCCTGACATCCACTACAGTAGAATTTCTTGCAAATGTAGTCTACTGCAAAGATATTTGTTTTCCCACGAGGGTTATTTGTAATGTTACCATCTGAAGATTTTAGTGGGGGAATGGATGATGACTTGCTAAAGTTATTATTGAAAGAACTGAGAGCAGACCAGAACATTTCTGTTGTCATTAGGGCTGTTAATTTACCACTTAATCCGAATAATTTCATCTGAAGACAAAAATGAAAGAAGTCAGTATGAATCAATAATCCAGAGTCTGTCTCAGTCCGTTTATCTTACTTAGGGGACAATTTCACTCCGAAGATGGATGTAATCGTCTGTCTTTAGCATGAATAAAACAAAACACATCCTGAATGTCAAATGGCGTGTCTGTATGTTTCCTTTTCCTTGCCGGAATAGTTTATAATATACTCGTAATCATCTTGGCTTACTAAATGTGTTTGTTGAATTGAGAATAAAATACAAAGTCGAATCTCTCCAAGGCATATGCCTGTCTTTCCGTCAGTTTTTCTGTCTCCCTGTCTATCTCTTTAAAGATGACTTCTGTCCAGTAACATGGTTCTCCGCCAGAAAGAATTCCAAGGAAGCTTGAATGTTAAGGAAAATGTTACAATATTTTGAAGCCAATATACGCTCTTTCCTTTTTGCATTACGCTCGTTTATTATGTTACTGAACAGTCGGAATTTTTTCATACGTATTGCACTTACGAGCACTAATTTCTGCTCATGGGTGCCCCCTTCCTACCCCTGTATACGGAGGGATGAGGAAAGGGGGGGACGAAGTGAGCTCCAGCCGCCTCATCCCCAGTCCCAACCCTCCGCCATCTGTCTATACAGTATATCTATAGCCCAACGCCTTAATCCCGCAAAGGGTGGCGGCAGACAAAACGCCTCCAAGTCGCTCTGTCACCAACCATTTGACTAACCTCCCCCCACCTCACTCCTCCCTCTCTCATATGCCTCTCAACTCCATCCCTCCACCTCATCCTCGTTCTCCCCCTCCCTCTCCCTCCTTCCACTTCACCCACATACACCCTCTTAGTCAGTCCTACATTCTCTATTCTCTCCACATGTCCAACCCACCTCAGTGTATTTCTCCTAATTTTCTCAGTCACATACACATCCACCCCACAACGTTCTTTCACTTCTTCATTCGTGATCCTGTCCCTCCATATCACTCCACACGCTTCTCTCAGGTAACTCATTTCCACTGCTCTCACTCATGACTTGTTCCCCTCTAACAAGGTCCACGCCTCGCTTCCATACGTCAGGGAAGGGACCACAATACTATCATGTAGTGACCTCTTAACTTCCATAATCAACTCCCTATTATTTTCTCATCACCGCATTCAGTGAACCAACAACCTTCCTTTCCTGCTGTACTCTGTTAAGCACTTCATCCCCAAAACTTCAATCCTTACTCATCACAGTACCCAAGTACTTGAATGCACTCACATTCTCCATATCTTCACCATCCAACCTCACTGTGCATTCTGTGACTTCACTCCTCTCAAACACCATAACTTTACACTTGTGTACCTTAACTTTCAGATTCCTCTTCTTACACACTGTCCCAAATTCATTCACCAATCCTTGCAACTTCCATTTATATTCACTCAACAATACTGTGTCATTACCAAACAGCAACACCGGAATCTTCCATACCCCATCCTCATTCATTAGAGCCACCTTCACATCCACTGCCCTACCTTGCATCTCCTTTACAACCCCATCCATGAATATATTAAACAGCCATGGAGACCTCACATATTCCTGTTTCAGTCTCACACTAAGATCAAAAGAACTCACTCAGCTCGCCATCCACTCGCACCGTAGCCCTAGCTCCTTCGTACATACTCGTCACTGCACTCAGCAATTTCCCCTCCACTCCAAATATTCTTAATACTTTCCACATACCTTGCCTATCTACTCTGTCATATGCTTTCTCCAAGTTCATGAAGGCAGCATACACCTTCTTTCTCTTCTCTACATACTTCTCCACTAAACATCTTAGAACAAATATCTGATCTACACGCCCTTTTCCCTTCCTAAATCCCCCTTGTTCTTCTCCAGCTAGCTTCTCTGTTAACCCTATCAATAAGTATTCTGCCATATATTTTTCAAATCACACTAAGAAGGCAAACACCTCTATGGTTACCACATTCTTCTGTCTCCCCTTTGTATAAAGGAACAATTATACTTGATTTCCAGTCCTCTGGAACCCTTCTCTCTTCCCAAGCCTGTCTACACAACTTCCATATCCACTCCACAACAATCTCACCCCCATACTTCAGCATTTCACCACACACTTTATCAATTCCTAATAACCTTGCTATCAGGTAGTTACTGGAACTACTTCCGCAACTGTCACGATCCTCGATGAGGTACTTCTCCCTCGGCGGAAACCATCTTGGCTGAGAGTGTACAGATTGTTGTTTCAAGGTGCCACCTTATTGTAATGTTTATGATCCTCTCAGATATCTTGCTTAGAACTTCGAAAAGAGACTGGCCTGTAACTGTTTTCATCAATGCCCGGCTTACCTGGTTTGTGTATTATATACATTGGGGCTTCTCTGAGCCTTTCTAGGAACTATTCAGTATCGAACATAGCACTGTAGGTGATGAACAGGACTTTAGTTTTTTTTTTTTTTTTTGCGCTCCTTTTCTTTTTCCATTTCTTGGTAATTTGCCGATCTGGGTCTTCTCTATGTTGATGTTTTTCGGCACTGTATTTTTATGCACTATTAACAGAAGAACGTATTTCCATCTCTGTTGTTTTCCAGGCGACTGCCTGGGTTTTTGATAATCTGCTTGTACCTCACTCTTTTTCAATTCCACACTCTCTCACTTCACACACACCCTCACCCCACTCCTCACTCACCTCCTCACCTCACTCACTATTATAAAAGACATTGCTTAAGACAAGGTTAATCAACCTTTTTTTGCAAAGGGCTTAAACCTTTTACTAAGAAGAAAAGGGTCGTGCTGTTTTCACAGTTCTAAGAAGTGAGGCAGAGCATGAATCAGGATAGTATGATGGGGTGGGAAAAAAAAACTCGGCCCACAGTCTTTATTGTGACTGATAGACAAAAGCTTTTTTGTTGGCACTGTTAAGGTTAGTGGTGGGTATATTATGGCAGTATTTGTTTTGGGATTTTGACAAAGACAAAGTATAAAGAAAAAAAATCACCCCCTGAATTGGGGCCAAAAGAAGCAACACTTGAGGTGAAGGGAAAAAAAAGCATTAGGTCTGATATTTCATCTCCAAGCATAACATAATGTGTCACTGGATTCTACCTTGCTTAACGTTCAGTATATATATACAGTATATGAGATTATTCAAGTAAAGTATATTTAAATAGAATATAATTCATACAAACATATGTAAAGAAATTGTAAAACAGATCAATGTAAACTCACTTTCTTGTTATTAAAGTAAACAGAATGAACGCAGTAATATCTGCATTTCGTATTTAAGAATTTCATAACATAATTGCACAATACATGCATCTTGCTTACCGGGGAATCGAACCCCGGACCTATTTCACTCACCTTAACATTTTTGCGTACTTTTCATGAACCACTGCTTCTTCTACAAAGAGAAAAGTCTGTTTTCCACGGGTTTTACTCTCCAGTTGTGGCTGGGTTGGGCCAAAGATATAATCAGACATGTGAACAATCTCCATATCCTCCTATACTAGTCTCATCTAAGGTTTGGTGGATCACTAGAAGGAGCACGCTGTTTCAGGAATGTCATTTCACACTCCTCAACATCCCCATCTTCTTTGCAAAGCACATTTACGACTTTACTCCAGTAATATGTTCTTGGTCACTCCCATTGTAACGCATAAAAAGACTCTACTTTGACGTCTTTTGGCCGCACTGCAACACTGGCACGCATGCATGCATGCATGTATGCATGCAAGCAAGCATTATACAAAGCTGGGGTTGATAAAAACATGCTCGGGGTTAATAATAATATATATATATTTTTTTTACCCAAATTGCATGGGGTAAGAAAACATAGTTTCACACTGTTTCTGACATATGCTAGGTTTTATTTCGATTCTTACATTAAAAAAGCAACATCTTCACACTTCTTTGTGTAGGTGTGAATAATGTACATTGCAAAATAGCATGGTAACATGCACATAAAAGTACTGAAAAAAGTTTTTGGGCATTTTTTTTTCAAAGTATTTGATCAGTTGCCCACTACTACAAAATGAGCCAACATGAAGGCACTATCTTTCAACATATTTGAATGAAAGATTGGCCAACTTGCAAAAAATAAGATTTTATTTTTTTTAATGCAGTTATTAGTACTATATGGGGAATGTTCTTTTTTACCTCAATATACCTGTGTTTTTGTTTTGTTTTTTCCCCATGTGATTGTTTGCTCGTTGAATGTAAAATAGGACTGTTAAAGCAACAAGTATTGTATAGTACGTCCCCGACCTGTGTAACCCACGTTGTATTACACACGTAGCGGGTGTGTCCACATCGTACTTGGTATCACTGAGAATTTTTCAAGAAAAACATACATCCTAAAATTGCAGAGAAATTAATTGTTCCTTGCCGTAAAGATATAGTCTGCTGTGTTATTGGATGTGATGCTGAGTAGAAAGTGGCATCAGTACCTTTCGCAAATGATACTGTTCATTGACTAATATTAGATATGTCTGAAGATATGAAACAAATGATTAATGAAGTAAAAGGGGCATCTTTAGGCAAATTTGCACTCTAGCTTGAATAGTCGAATAGCATGGCTGCTTGTTGCCAACTCCTGGTGTTTTTACGATAGATCAGCGATGGAGACTTCGAGAAGGATCTTTTGTTCTGTCATGCTTTGGAATCGACCACAAGAGGTGAAGACATTTTCCATGCAGTATCAGGTTTGTAGAGACTATAGGACCTTCTTGGAATAATATATGCATGTGCCCAACTGATGGAGCACCAGGAATGCTTGGCCATCAGTCATAGTTTCGAGGAAGAGTAACTCAGACGAATCATGAAACAAGTCATCTTCATTGTATGCTTCATAGATATGCTCTGGGATCTAAAACTCTCCCACAATACTTAAGATTAGTACTTACTGATGTTGTGCATATGTAAATACCATTAAATCCAGTGCCTTAAATACACGACTCTTCCACCTGCCATACCAAGAGATTGGAGCAGTTTCTTTCACACCAAGGTTCCCTGGTTGTCACAGGGGAATGAGGTATCAAGAATGAAGTCAGTGAAGAAGGAACTTTCCGAATTCTTCAAAAGTGACAAGACAACACTGCTTAAGTTTAGCAAGAAATTATCAGATAAAGAGTGGCTTCAGAAGCTGGCCTGATTGAAGGATATTTTCTTACATTTAAACTCAATAAACTTATCCCTTCAAGGCCGTTTTACCAAAGTGATTACTTAAAAGGAAAATTAAGATCATTGAACACGAGGCTGGAGCTGTGGGAAAGGAAGGTCAAAGACGAAAATTGTAGCATGTCTGAACACATTAGACGGGCACTTGATAAAATTAAAGACACTGGAAAACAAGAATTGGTGCTCCTAAAACAAACATATCTTCCTTCCCTGCGGTTGGAGGTCCCGTCTTGTATCCTCGAACTGAGTGTGTTCGAAGCAGATTTGATCAGAAACCCATTCATTGTTAACGTGCACCTTTTCTCAGATAATATATAAGAAAAATTGGTAGAGTTGGTGAACGGCTGTGTTGCAAAGGATGTATCTGAAACACTTTCCATGACGAACGCCTGGTCTAAAATGAGTGAGCTTTATCCTATTGTAGCTGACGTTGTTGTGATGTTTCCCAGTGCTTACCTAGACGAACAAGTATTTTAAGCAGTGTTGACCATAACTACGCACGGGCACGGCATAATGTGGAGGATGACCTAAGAGTATATCTGTACTACTGGTCCCCAAACTGAGAAACTTGTTTGTACAAAACAGGTACAGCCTTCACACTGAAGTTTAATACTAGTTGTCATATTTAAAACATGGTGTTAATTCTTTCTTGCCAAATGAAGCAGTCGTAATTTTGTTAGTATTTCAAGAGCCATGATAGTACCATTCTACACTGAAGTAGTCCTAAAGTTTATTTTCTTCATAAATAACTACAACTTCACTCCTGTGTAGTATCACTGTACACTGACTATGATATTAATGATCGACTGCTTAATCAAGTAATACAGTTTCAACCATTTGCTGATATCTATTGTAGTACCATTGTATAGAGCTTTAGTCTTATGATATTCCCATTTTATATTCAGTGTCATCCCCGCCGCAGGGGGTCACCTTGACGTGGTGGCGGGGCTTGAAACGTGGTTGGCGGTGCCACCTACTTTGGGGGCTTGCCTACCTTTGTAGGGTTCGGCATTTGTCGCCCTCGTGGACCAAGCACCCCCTACATCACCAGTGGAGGAGGCCTGCTGGTGACGTTAGTTCCAGCCCATCGGCCATCTAGGGCTGGACTGTGCCTCCCCACGTGTTTGCCGTGCGTGGCGTCCCGTAATGCTCGGAGACGGGAGTCCTGGAGGTTGAGCGATGCTGTACGATGCGCCCTGGAGCTAGCAATACACCTCTTTGGTCCCTTATTCTGGCCAGACGGGCGGCCTGGTTGGGCCCGACCAGGTCAATCGGCTGGTCATGCGTTGGCTAGGGTCAAGCGGGCATTGGGGGATCTGGTGGCTCCTATCGTCCTGGAGTCACCCTTGCCCGGGTCCCCCGGTGGTTACCCGCGTATACTCTCCCACTACCTCTGGGGTCGCCAGTGGTGTTATCCCTGGCATACGACCTCCCCTTGTTGGGCTCCATGGTGGGTGGAGGGGTGGAGGAATGAAGTTTTTAGAGTTCATATGGCTTTACCATACTTAAACAACCCCTGCATTCCTGACGATCCGGCACCCGTCCCTGGCTCCTCTCATGAAATTTCCTCGGGCGAGGCCCCCGTGCCCGCCCGTCCAGCTCCACTTTTAGCCACTCTGGAACCTTACCAGCCTGGTTCTGGTTCAAGGAACAAGGGTAAGGCCAAAAATAGAGGACAAAACAAGTTGGAGAAGTCCCCTGGAATTACTCACGAGGTTCTTCCAGGAATATTTGAAAGAACAGATCTTGTAAAGTATTACACTATCAGGACATTAGAGGGACAACCAATTTCCAACCTCGACATCTTTGAGGTACACAGAGAGATCGTGGCTACTTGTGGGAGGGAACCGAGGATGTCTGCTCAAGGGGATGGCAGCCGAGGTTGCATCACCTAAGGAGGGTTCCCGTCTCGCTACCAAATGCAAAGATCCCAGTGCAAAGTTTGCTTGTGCTCCACATGCAACTTTTAATCAATGCCGTGGGGTTGTGTTTTCCCGGGACTTGCTTCGATACTCCGAAGAGAAGCTGCTCGAAGAACTGAAGGTCCACAACATTATCAGAGTAGGAAGATTCCAAAAGAAAATAGATGAAATTCTCACTCCAACCCCATCCTTGATATTAACTTTTGATTGTACTGTTCTCCCTTCCTCCATCAAAGTTGCCTGGCTCTCTCTGAAGGTCAAACCCTATATACCGAATCCACGACGTTGCTACCATTGCCAAATGTATGGGCATGTTGGCCGTGTCTGCCGTCGTTTACAACAGGGCCTCCCGGCGGTGTGCGTCAATTGTGGTGACTCCACACATGCAGGTCAGGACTGCCCTGGGCCTGTTTGTTGTGTTCACTGTGGTGAGGCGCATCCTGCTTCCTCCAATGACTGTGCCCGGTTCAGGTTGGAGAAGGAAATCCTTCTCATCCGGAATCGGGATAAGGTGATCTTTGCCGAGGCCAGGAGCAGAGCCATGGCATCAGTTTTCAATAATGGAGTTTCCTATGCTTCAGTCTTGTCCCGCAATAAACGTCCCCGTCGTGCTGCCCAACAGCAGTCCCATGTTCCACTCACAGTGTCTGCATCCACAAACCTGGTGCCTATGACTCAAGAATCTACCCCTCTCAAGATGGTAGCCCCTGCAGACCAGGTCTCAGCCTCTCCACCTCGATCTACCAGTAATAACGACGTGCACTTTCCTACCTCTAAACGTCATCGTGGTTCCTCAGAGTCTTTGAGTCCAGAAGATCCCCCAAGCAAGGTATCACTCGTAGAGTCCTCTCCACCAAAAGTTAGTCTTTCCGCTTGCCAGCCCCCGGACCCCGCCCCTGGGTCACCGAGGGCTCCTCAGGCGTCAGTTGAGTCTGGTGCCTCCTCCTCGGGAGCATCGGAAATTTCTCCTCCGGTTGCCTCTGAGGATTCTGACTTGCCCCCTCCAAGTTTAGAGGTCGGGACCCCAACCCCCACTACTCGCCCCCCTGGGTCGTTGGGGACATTGGACAGAGGTATGAACAAGAATTCCTCATCCACTGGGCATCGACGAGTAACAGTGAAGTCTTCTATCACTTCGCAGGGCCTAGGTCATCGCACTGTTCACAATGCTGCCCGTGAACTGCCCTCTAGTGGACGTGCCCGCCCTAATAAGAAGGCTGTCTCCCAGGGTCACTCAGTAATTTGTACTAAGTGACCCTTGCTTCTCTGTAAATAGTTCCTCCAAATTTCCCTCATCTTTTAGTTCTTTTATGTGTTTATGCTTTTACCTCACTTTTTAATAGTGTCAATGGCTACCATTATCCAATGGAACTGTCGTGGCCTACGTGCAAATTGGGAGGAACTCCGTTGGCTTCTGGCAAGGTATTCCCCTGTGTGTGTTTGCCTCCAGGAGACAATGGTTGGAGAGTCTTCTCCCTCCAGTCCTCCTGGTTACCATGTATTTTATTCAATTCCTCTTCCTGGACAGGGACGTAGTGGCGGTGTAGCCATCCTCCTACGCAATGACACCCCATTCATCCGCCTGAACCTTACTACGCCTCTACAGGTTATTGCTGCTCGAGTTTTCCTTCGCCATTATTATACAGTATGTTCCATATATTTACCACCCAACACAACAGTCAGCAGGGACGAGCTCGAACTCCTCATTCGTCAGTTACCTTCACCCTTTTTACTCTTGGGGGACTATAATTGTCGCCATCCAATGTGGGGTGATTGCCTTACTAACCAACGTGGAGACTTGATGGCATCACTACTGGAGGCTGGAGACCTTGCATTAATAAACACTGGTGCTTTTACACATTTTCATCCCCAAACAAATTCCTTTACTGCCATCGACCTCGCTGTTTGCTCACCCGACTGCATCCTAGATTTCACCTGGGAGGTTATG
>JAGKTI010036688.1:0-11030 GCA_018397915.1 Birgus latro
ACTAAACGGAAATGGGGTCACAGATTGTCAGCGAGTCTGTGAGGAAGTGATTCGATTTTTGTGCATATCAAACAAAGGCCAAGGTCAAAGGTCACTGATCAAAGTCAAAGTTCAGGGTACAGCGCTATCTCATGAATACCTAATACGATCTGGACCAAAATTCGTATGTAAATTGTGTGCAGGAGGGAAGAAGTAACTTAATTCTGGAGCATAATGTAGAAAGGTAAAAGACTGGGTGCAAATTTTCTGTGCCCTCTGACCACCCCCTCTAGCTACCTTCAGCATATCATTCTGCCACTTGCCTCTCTGACTCAACCTCTCTGATTTCTGAATCTCATCCACGTGTCTCTGCTTCCTTCCTCTCAGTCAAAGTCTTGGATCCTCTTGGCTCTGGATTACTTTTAGCTTCTAACACTATGCTCTGTCCCTTGTTCCTGCGTGTGTCCATTGCTTGTATATATGCCTTAACTTCTGATTCTAACCCTCACTTCCCACTCTACTTCACGCTTCCGACTCCACTCTTGTCTTTTATTCAACTTTCTGATTTACTCGCCACGTCTCTCCTCTACACACACTACCTCATGCCTCACACTCCTCTCACTCTACCTCCTGCAACTGACACTGCCTGCTGCCTCTCTCTACCTCTTCTCTCTCACTCAACCTCTAGCCACTCACTCAATCTCTTAGCTGTAACTCAACCTTTCGCCTCTCACTCACCTTTTAGCCACTCACTCAACCTCTTACTTCTGACTTAACCTCTTAACTCTGTCTCCGCTCTTGCCCTTCACTCTACTCCTTGCCTTTCATTCTGCCTTTCACAGTATTTAAAACTTGCTCAAGTCTATCTTCTCCACTTCAACACTTCGCCCTACACATCCATTACTCGAACTACTGAAATATTTGCATACTGGATTATCTATACTTGTCCTCTTTCGTTGTTACTCATGGAGCTTTACATAATCGGCTTTATAATCACATACGAGGCAAAGCAGAGACTATAATGCAGCAAATATGAGCTTTGTGTCTGTGATAGAGGAGGCGATTGGAAGAATGCTTAGTATTTTCCTCGATAAATCTCACAGGAATCAACCTAGATCAGCAATGGCTCAACTTGACTGCATATGATGGATGTTTATGCTGTTACATTCAGTTTGCCCTACGCCTGTTTCTAGAAATAAATATCCACAGATGTTTCCTTACATCCTATTCTGTACTAACAGTGGTGAGTGCTTTTTATGATTTTCTGCTCAATTGGGGGCTGAATGTGTAAGTAAAGTCCTCAGTAATTAAATGTTTTCATGGGATAGTCTTTGATGTGCGCCTCATCTGAGCTTCAAGTCCATTGGCAAAGAATGTTTGTATCGTAATGAATTTGTTAGACAGCCACTGACCACCTTCATTGGCGACAAACAAGCACATCCGTGTTTCAAGAGCTTCTCAAAACCAACTATAACGAAAGGCGGTTTCATTTAGGAATCAATATACGAATCAGACAATGCAGACACTGTTCATACTGTCAACATTAACGCTCTCGTGGTCGGAACGATTCTAGCATTCTATTCCTGGTTATGTTAGACGATTCCTTTTTTGTTAGCGGATAGCAAGTCTACCCGAGCATTAAAAAAGAATAATATACACAAAGCAAAGAAATTTAGCTCTAACTGTTGTATGTTAAGGACACTCACTAGCACCTCGTCCTTACCAATTTGTTTCTCCATCTGACTCGTTAATACAATCGCGTGTGTTATCTCTGTAGTCTACACCGATAGAAAGAAAAAGTAAGATGTACTATGCAGAATATACAGCTAAGGAAGATACGCTACGGAGCCCACTTAAATAACGAGAATGCCACCTTTTATTTATTACCGAATGAGTCCCAGGGAACGAGAATAACATACTCCGTCCCACCTATGTCCGGCTGGGAGCGATATTATAAATGGGCCAGTCACAGATTTAAAGCCTCTTGCTTTTCTCATCTGTATGTTTCTGGCAGCATTTCGCGGTGATCCATTACTTAGGTGGCAAGGGCGGGGGGTATCAGTAACATATCGTTCTTGAAAGTTTCCTGCACCGTCCACAAAGGGGAAAAAAAAAACTGACAAAAAGGAACTAATGAGGCGTGCATAATTCCGACGTATTGCTCAATATTTCACCAGCATTCAAAGCTTTATCAGGCAACAGCAGCCTAATGAGGCAACTGATGTGTACATGGGGACAAATGACAAGCCCAATCAAGCAAAAACAATACTGTAGGCAACTCAGTTAATTTTGATGTTGAAATATTGCTTACCATATTTTGTCCAGGCAAGCATTAATTTAGACAGAAGCTCATGACAAAAGGATTTAGACGGATAGTATATTATTGATGTACTATACAGTTTTGGTGCTGGATAGGAAAGCCTTCATGTGGTGGCACCGATATAACTGGGTGGCTCCATTACCAGGTTACTGAAACGTCCCTAAATTCCCTTCCTATCCCCCCCAAAGGAAGATGGGGTTGGATTGCACGGGGAAAGCTTTAGCCTGCAATCCACTAGGTTCACGTTTCGGATGAACCTGGAGGTACTATTGTTACTACTACTACTACTACTACTACTACTACTACTACTACTACTGCTACTACTACTACTACTGCTGCTAGAACTATGCTATTTTTATATTGTACAATCATTTGCACATTCTCTTCGATTACATTAATGGATTCTTCTCATGGTTTTAAAAGCTAACGTCACTTTTACAGTGGATGTGACCTTAGAATAAAAATTAGGCAACACGTAGTCAATAGTATACAGTATCCTGCACTTTACGAATTAATGTACACAATGCCCCAAGCTCTCTACAGCACTTTGTGAATTAATATACACAATGCCCCAAGCTCTCTACAGCACTTAGTGAATTAATACACACAATGCCCCAAGCTCTCTACAGAACTTAGTGAATTAATACACACAATGCCCCAAGCTCCCTACAACACTTTGTGAATTAATACACACAATGCCCCAAGCTCTCTACAGCACTCTGTGAATTAATATACACAATGCCCCAAGCTCTCTACAGCACTCTGTGAATTAATATACCATACACAATGCCCCAAGCTCTCTTTAAGTGGCTATTTTTGTTTCAACAGGTCCATATGCCGCCTCATGAATGGGAGACCATTTGTCTGCTGCGTCCAAACTAAGGTAGGACCAGGCCACACACCACTGTAAACCACACCATGAAGAGCACACCACACCATACCAATATACCACCCAGACCTCACCACACACCACACTATCT
Organism: Birgus latro; assembly: GCA_018397915.1. Classification (NCBI taxonomy): domain Eukaryota; kingdom Metazoa; phylum Arthropoda; class Malacostraca; order Decapoda; family Coenobitidae; genus Birgus; species Birgus latro. Next base: position 3,280 of record JAGKTI010036688.1, read on the forward strand.
ACGTCTCACCACACACCACACCATCCACATCACACAACACACCGCACCATCTACATCTCACCACACACCACACCATCTACATCTCACAAACACCATCTACAGGTCATAACATATACCACACCACAGCACAATACCATACCATCCACCCAACACCATATCCCCACACCATCCGCTCCACACCACAACGCCATTCCATCCGCTCCATACCACACCAGATCACCATTCCATCCAATCCAATCCACACCAAAACCATCATACCATCCACTACACACCACATCACCATGGCGTCCATACCAATCACTCTACAGCACACCACAGGGCAGCACACACACACCACACCACAACACACTACACCACAATATACTTCACCACGGCTCAAAACAGCACACAGCACCACGCCACACACCATAGCACACATCATTCCACTCCACACACCACACCACACTACACACCTAAGCAAATCATCCGCATCACATCAAATCACACCAAAAGCGATTAACTTTTTGGCGAAAACCCACCAACAGTGGATAGCTTTCTGTTTGGTTATAAAATCATTTGCGTGAGTTAGTGCAGTGGTTAAGTATAATGAAAGGATATAGTGTCAAGACAAAAAATGCTTAAATAGGAGGACAGAGAAGCAAACTAACACATGAAGGAAAGCTTAATAGGAGAGCAGATGGATAAATGGGTAAGTGGACAGATATATGTGTGGACACCAATGTTTACTGAAATTGGAGTATCATGATTTTTCCAATTTTTTTTTCGCTGTTTATGATAATGAAGACCAACTAAAAATTCAAGGTGATGCTGAATTATACTGTTTAACATAATCTTTGTTATTCTACTTTATTCAACTTAAGTGGGTTACAGAGCAGACTATACGGATAATGAAGAAGGATTTGCAGTACAGAATTCAAAAGCTCCTCCCCCCTGTACTTCGCAATGTTAAGCACGATAGGAGCTTCGATTGCTTTGTTTAGCAGCTGTACAGTACCCAAAGGTTGCCGACAGCACCAGAAGTACCCTATCCTCATTATCTCCTGCCTTCCATAGCCCTCATCACTGCTCAACGTCAGCAAATATCTTTCTTAGGAAGTATCCTTTTTTCTTTATACTCTTTTGCTGTGAGTCATACTGCTATCATACAGAAATACTTCATGTAGCATATTCCATCGCCACAGCCAGCAGGGAAGCATCTATCTATCTGTTTATCTATCTATATCAATCAATCAATCCACCTACAATTCTACACACTGATCCTGAGGGGGTGACCAGGAACAATTATCTTTCACATCGCCTTGGCATCCGCCATCACACTGCCCTCCCTCCATTTCACCCCTCTTTCGTTCCTATGTCCCTTCACCCCTTCTCTCCGCCTCATCGCCCGTTCTCTCTCCCTTTTCTACCTCCATTTTGCTCACACACTCTCTCCTAGTCAGTCTCTCTCTCTCTCTATTTACTATCATTCAGAGTATTCCTAACGGTTTACAGAATCTCAGGACCAACACCAGAATGCTTACAATTTTTTTTTCATTAATCTGTCTGTCTTTCCACGTAACTCAAAACGCTGCTCTCACATTAACTCATTTCCACTCACCTCACTCTTGTGTGATAGCGGAGATGAACAATGAACGCACATCAATTTTTGACTAGAAAGCTTCCTCGGTGAGTGACAATGAGGCTCGACTTCTATGGCAAAGGAGGCTTCGTAACACTTCTTCCTTTGCGATTCATTTTGCGTGTTAAAACTTAGCATGGTCCTCTATGGCACTTAAGCCGTTTAGAATCTACTTAGTCTTCATCGGTAATATAAGGGATATATTCAAGATTAAAGTACAGATTAAATCACTACGAAAGTTATGTTACGAAAACTACAAAGAGACTTCAACAACGACCTCGAATCCCAGCTCAAACACAGAAAGGCAGCTAACACTCTCCCTTATCACGCTGCGCCGGGGAAAGTCGTCAGTGGGAGAGGAGAAGGGTGGGACAGACACGAGACAGTGAAACAGAAGGTAACTGCAGCAGACGGTGGTATGGCGTCAGTTTGATTACTTGCAATACGGAGGCGGTGAAAGAGAAATGAAATAGACAGTGGTGTGGTGTACGTTTGGTCATTTCAACAGGAACGAGGCGCAGACGGGGAAATACAAAACAGTAGAAGTAGACAATGGCAGGGTGTAAGTTCAGTTACTTGGACAAACACATAACACAGTCGTTGAAACCTCCTACCTGCCTCACTCCCTGTCTCCCCTCTCCACCTCCCCTTTCCTCCCCAACCTCCGACCTCTCTCACTAATCCTTACCTTCCCTCCTTTCTCCTGTTCTCCCCTCCACCTCCTCCCTCCTCCAAACCTCCGACCTACCTCACTCCCTCACACCACCCCTCATTCTTAAATCTCTCTCTCTCTCCCCCATCCTGCGACCTACCTCACTCCCAAGAACTCCTCTCTTCCCCCCAACTCTCCCTCCTCCTCCTCCTCTCTCTCTCTCTCTCTCAGTGAAATATATATGGGCTATGAAGCAGGATGTATCTGGCCGCGATCCAGTCACGTGACGTGTGGTTGGTGATGGAGTTCCTCTCGTCCTGCGCCTCAACAAAATAGATATGGGCGTCTTTATCAATCTATCCATCTATCTATCTATCTATCTGTCTATCCAACTGACTATCGATCTACAACAATGGATAGATAAACATAGATATAACCACAAAATACAACACTGGGGAGCACTTTATATTTTTTAATTCAACCCCTTCAATACAATTATATATTTCCTTCATTCTTTCATTTTACACCCAGTCGATTTTTTCAGCTGCTCAATCTATAGACAATTTTATTTTTCTTTTGTATTTATTTGAAGATACTTTTGGGAATATAAGGATCTGATAAAGCCTTCAATAATCATTTTTCAATAAGGGAGATGGACCCCTTCAAGTGGTGGCACTGATATAACCGGTTGGCTCCCCTGCCTGGCTACATAAACCACTATATAAACATCACTAAATAAACCACTAAATAAACATCTATATAAATGTCACTACAAACATCACTATATAAACGTCACTATATTAACGTCACTATATTAAAGTTACTATATTAACGTCACTATATTAACGTCACTCTATAATCGTCACTTTATAAACGTCACTATATAAACATCGCTATTTAACGTCACTATATAAACATCACTATATAAATGTCACTATATGAACATCACTATATAAACGTCACTATATGAACATCACTATATAAACCACTATATAAATGTCACTATATAAACATCGCTATATAAACGTCACTATATAAATCTCAATATATAAACATCACCATATAAACATCATATATAAACATCATCTCCAATTCTAGAAGTCTCTCCAGGCCTGAATAAAATAGAAAATAGCCAGAAAAAATACGTCGCAGGAAATAGAGGTTGATTATCCATGTCCCCTTGACAGCAATACAATCTAAGGCTTCTTCTTCGCGTGTTGAATAACGAAGGCCAAAAATTTGCAGCGCCAGGTGAGGCCAAGCACTACACCTATCGAGCTTCCCAGCCCTCAACCTAACCCAGGCAACGGTGCTTCCCTGCTGCCCAAGGACTGTGGAGTGACGGCCCTCATAGATCGCATCGTCAACGGCAAGGATGCACCCTTGCTGGCCTGGCCTTGGCTAGTGCTACTCAGGATCCGACTAGGTGAGGCTGGGTAGCGATGGGCTGGGCTGGGCTGGGCTGGGCTGGATTGAGTTGGGCTGGGCTGGACTGGGATGGGTTAAGTTGGGCTAGTTAGTTCGGCATGGCTAGAGTTGGGTTAAATGTTTTGCTTGATATCAGTAAATGTTAAATGGAATAAAATAAATGTATAGCTAAGAAAGAAGAGCTACTGAGCCTTCTATGTCACTTACGGTACATTATGGCTCCTAGACAAAGGTTTCTCCTATCCCCACACAGAACCGGACCTTGACAGCAGCTTCGCTTGTGGCGGGACCCTCATTTCAGACCGCTATGTTCTGACAGCCGCCCACTGCATTCGCTTCACCACTGGAGATGCGAAGATGTAAGTTCCTAGTTGCTATGGTCTAGGTACTCCCTCATAACCCCATCCATTTATACACTGAACAACCATGGCGACATCACACAAGCCCGTCTAATGTCAATACTGATCTTGTACCATTCACTTTGATGCCCACCTACTCTTGCGCATGCTTCGCTACCATCGTAAAAGCTCTGAACGGCACTCAACTGCTTAACATCCACACCATACGTAAGAAAAAGCTTCCATAGTCCTTTCTGTGTTTACCTGATCAAGAGCTTTTTACAAACTGATAACTGTCTCATTCTACTTAAGCTCAACGTGCTTCTTATCTCACATTGCCCAGCTTCTGTCTTGGCGGCCGCTGACTGCATCACTTTCTCCAATACATAGCTTTACATGGAAGTGCTCCGTTGCTTTATTCTTTACACTCATTCTGTTTAGCTTAACTGATCGTGATCCTCGCCACTCATCGCTCACCGAATCCGCCTCTCCAATACAGACCTTGAGATATAAGTTGCTTTTTTCTTGACACTAATGACGGTATTTTCGTGCAGTTTGGAAGCTTACTAACACCTTTTCCTTAGCGGTTTAGTTTTGGATATGGCTGGTTAACATAATTTTGAACGTTATAAGATGAGAATGGTGATATTAGAATGATTTAAATAACACAGTAGAGGAGAGTAAGAAGCAATAAGCAAAATAAATCGCTTGGGAAGAAGCGTTATGGAGTTTCTTTACCCGACGAGAAAGCGGGCCTCAGTCATTCTGTGCAACTGGTTTCATTATGTTTATTATCCCTTACTCACACTGCTCAGCTTTTGTTTTGACGGCAGCAGTCACCAGTACACAGGTTGAGATGTAAGTGTTGAGTTGCCATCTTACTGTAAATCTCTTACTTTCTGACACAGCTTAGTTAATATATTTTTTGGTTTAGATTCGTTATTTGCTCTACCTCTCACCCACTTGGGTACACGGCAGGGGCATGTGTCCAGTCCAGGGAGAATAGACACATACTATCGCTGAAATATGTGACCCATACCAGTACGATGAACGTAAATTTACCTTTTTAAATTCTTTCTTACAGCGAATTCGTGAGGATCGGAGAACATACACTAAGCAGGAACCCTGACTGCGAAATCACCATCTGTGCCCTCACCCCACAGGACATACCAGTGGAGGAAGTGAGTAAGCAGTGGTGATGGGGGAGGCAAGGATTTAGGCTTCTTTCACCTTCACTTTCCATACATTTTCATCCTTTTTGTAGCGTGTTTCAAGAAGCTCAGTGGCACAAAAATTCAAGGCTACGCTTCTGCATCCTTTCCATAGAACATCTTCGTGACTGGCATCTTATTCAGGTATTAATTTAACATTATAACCCATCATTCAAGATGACCAAGATAATACTGTACAGTTGTGATGAAGATAAGAGTTAAAAATATGAGGTTTTCGTGGAAGGATTATAAGGAAACAGTAACAATCAATCTCGTTTTACTCCCTTCGAGGCCAAGAGAATTAAGAATAGTTAACCACCCCAATTCCACTGGCTGAATGACATAACAGAAGCTCTCTTAAAGTCACTTCTTGGGGATTAAACCTATGGAAGACGGGCTACTCTGACTGGGGCGTCCTAACCACTAAACTACCAACCACCCTTTACAATAGATCAATTTTTGTACCTTAACTTGGGCTAAAATTGACATCGCTCAGTCTTGAATGGTGAGTTGTAACAATAGATTAACACTAGAATACGGTGCTAGTCAAGAAGAAGTGCTGTGGAAAGGATGTAGAGTTGTAGTACAGTTTTCTGTCTTGGGTCACGTGAAATAAGCAAGAAAAGAGCGAAAATCGGGGCCAAGTTACGGTGGAAAAGGTATAAGCACCCTGTGATCAATTCCCACTTAACGAAATTCTGCTTACTGTAAATCAAGACACCGAGGACATCGTGTTTGTGTGCTGGGGCAGAAACGTTAATGTGAAGCTGGGAAAGGCAGTAGGAGAGGTTAGAGTGAGGTTGTAAGCAGAGACAGGTCAGCTTGAGAGTGTAATGGACAGATTATGAAGCGAAATGCGACTCAGAGGTGTTTGGAAAGGCGATGATGTTGAGAGACTGGAGTTTTGGTACGAATACGGAGGAAATTAGCCAATGAAGAGTTTGGGAAGGCCATGAAACTGAGAGACAGGAATTTCTCGTATAAATATGGTGAAAATTAGCCAATGAGGAGCTTGGGAGTTTGTCGAGAGATTGGAGTTTTGGTGGGAATAAGATGGAAAGTAGACATGGAGGAGCTTCGGGTGGCTATGATGTTGAGAGCTTTGGTAGGAATAAGATGAAAATTATATATGGACTAATGACTGAAAGATTAGAAAAAAAAAATGATTGTTTCAGGTACAGTACATCAGTCCAACAACCTAAGTATAAAATGATTTCGAGGAAAACCCGAATACTTGAAAATATAATTACTGATATTTCTTTGCACTGGAGAGGGTGACAGGGAGGCGATTTGTTTGTAGCCACCCCGTCCAAGATTAATTATAGACTTTGTTTGTAGACAGATGAAGAGGTAGACTAATAGTGATTTTATATGGAGACTCTTACATCGTTCCTTTCTGTTCCAAATTTCCCGCAGGTAATAGTGCATGAAGGCTATGACCCCAGATCGAGGGAATGCCGCGACTGCAACGACATAGCACTCCTCAGACTCTCCCAGCCAGCCAGACTTCATCCCCGTAAGTACAGATTTGGCGGTAGAGTTAATCGTGTAAGCTGCGCACTCATCTTAATGCACTGTTCATTAAATACTCTCATAAGCGCAGTTATTCAATGTCTTCTCAGTGTGATTATTTTAAGTGTCATTCGCAAGTTTGCCCTGTTAATCCACTATACTCCATTCACCTTCACTTGGCCCAGGGTTTCGACCTTTTGCAGCTTATTTCACGTAGCCCAACACCACAAGAAGGCAATACTGAGGCTCTGCATTCTTTCCACAGTACTTTTTCGTGGCTTACATCATAGTCTAGTGTTGATTGTCACGACTCAGCGTTCAATATTGAGATGTGACAATTTCAGATCATGTTAGAATAAAAAGGGGAACAGGTTTATATTTTCCTCTCACTGCCATTTTTTTCTCTATCCAGGTTGTTGTGCTTCGAGATTTAAAGCACTGCGCTGATCTTCACTGCCATTCATTCATTTCGTATCACATCTGCATGAAGAAAGCATATATATTTCATCTCCTCATCTAGCCTCAAAGCTTTCCGTTCACTCGTTGTTTTTCTCCACTATGTCACTCCTTACTGATCAATTTTAATATCAACTCGCTTCCTCAGAATAGTTTCCCCCCAAACTTCAACCTACGACTATTCAAGTCCAATTGTTACAGATTTTTTCATGAATGGAGAACATATGTAATTTGGAGTATGGGTTATATTTTTATTTAATTTTTCTTTCCTCTGTTGATTAAAAAACCGAGGGCGTAACATACTTAAGTGGGAAGATTAGGATGATGATAGCGATGATGCGGATGATTATGGCGATGATGATTATGATTATGACTGCGAGGAGGTGGAGGAGGAAGGGCGATGATAAGGATGACAATAATGACATTGATGGTCGTGATGATGATGATGATGATGATGATGATGATGATGATGATGATGATGATGATGATGATGATGAGGAGGAGGAGGAGGAGGAGGAGGAGGAGGAGGAGGAGGA
>JAGKTI010036689.1:0-11030 GCA_018397915.1 Birgus latro
AGAGAGAGAGAGAGAGAGAGAGAGAGAGAGAGAGAGATACAAAAGTAACTAAAATGGCACTCAGTAGAGTATATACGCGCTCTGTTCGGTAACACACCTAGTGTATATAACATCCTGAAAAGATTTCTGAGGGCGACATAGGTATTAGATCAAATGAGGTAAAATATAAATGGACCTCAATCCACACGTAGAAGCCTTCAAACGACACTTCGAGACACGATATAAAAATAAAAATTATTAAAAGGGTCGTGTTTGAATGAAAGCAATAAGCAGTGAGGCAAAATCTGTTCAAACTGTGATAAATCGTTGAAAAGAAAATACTGAATATTGACACTGAGAAAGAAATGAACTCGAGGATACTTATAACTTTTCATATATCCTCCGATTTCTTGTTCATGACAAAAAAAGAAAGCAGCTTGCAGTATTGTCAAGAAAAGTTAATAGTGGCCATGAGATTCTTTTTTTATATATTTACTCAAGAAAGTTGTTTGATTCTTTTTTTTCCCTGCCATCATAGCCGCAACCTTAGGTTTTTAAAAAATGCAATATGCGAACTTGGTATGCGCTATAACAGTTAAAAACAAATAATAATAAACTGAAAGGAGAGTAAAAACGGCTCATTTTTTAATGAAAACGGGAAACGCAATTTCCTCGTGTACGCTTTGTTCGGATACAATTATTTCTAATATTCATAAAACATTCCTGAGGGTGACAACATCGGCTTAAGAAAATAAAACTTCCTGCTGTAAGAAGAAATATATACGTTAAAAAAAAATCGACTCACGCGTAAAAAAATCTGGTATTTATCGTGTTTAAGCACATTAACTTTCATTCTTTCAAGTGGTCTTGGAGAAAAAATTCGAGTTATAATTAATTTTATTTTCATATGTATGTCTTTAATATGGCATTATCCTCATAATGAAATAGAAATTAAAAATAGTTACATATGATGCCGGGTCGTGTAACCCATAAGACTAATTTACTTAGGCTAAATTATTCCTAATGCTCTTTATGCATAGAAAAGAATATTAACTCAATGTAAAAACATCATTGCAATACTGATACATAAAATGGTAATTTAACACTGTGCATAAATGAAGGCACGCACCAAAAAATAAATAAATAAATATAAAAATAAATAATGTTTCCAATTGCAAGGACGTGAATTGTCATCCCGAAAAAACATTTTGAACTCTACCTTAGAAAGATTTTGTATGAAATGGCCTTTTCAGTAATTTTAATCATAAAGTCCTTGTTTTAAAAATGTGCCAAGTGTGAACTTGTTAGTGCGCTTGTAGAGTCGTTTAAAATAATTATACTGCAGTTATGCTTAAAGCGGCGCATTTTTCTTTTTTATTAGGTAAAAATTACACAACCTGAGATTTGTTCCATATTTATTGGCCATTCAACCAATTGTTTGAAAAATTCAAGAACCATTTCTCATGGGGAGAAGAAATGGGCTAAAATAGAAATCCCACTCTCTAGAATTGAAGTGACACAAAAAAAAAATGATTCACACCTTGAATGATCTGTTTAACCAGAATAAGTTTCTATTGATGATTGAACACCCATATAATGGAAAAATTTATAAATGATAATTTTATCTTTATTACTATTGCTCTTAAAAGGCCTTTTATTTCCCCCTCATTAATTTAAAAAAATAATATTTATACACTGTGAAGGGTAAGGTTCAAACAAAAGCCATATCTAATGAGAGTTGTACTCCATACACGGGCAAATAAACCCCGAGTACAAGGTCAACAACTGTGAAGGGGTAAAAAAAGTTCGGAATCGGCTTAGCACACCTAATCTCTTGGAAGCAGATTTCACAAGAGATATAATATGTTCTTTCCAAGACAAATCCCGAGAGAATGAAACCCCAAGCATGTTCAAGGATGATGCAAGACTGAGCTGGACATTATTAAACATTAGTGGGTAATCCTGAGGAAGATTTTGTCGGGTTCATAAATGTAAGAACTGAGTTTTTGATGCATTAAACATAAGATTATTTTTACCCCAATCAGAGATACGAGCCAAATCAAACATTAGGTGTGCCATAGCCTCATCCCTTTTTTGTTGAAGTAACTGCTGAGATGAACGTTGTGGAAACAGAATGGAAAGGTGAAGGGTGAAATCATCAGTATATGAGTGGATAGGGTTAGATGTACAGATTAGAAGGTCATTGATGAAGTAAAGGGAGAGAGTTGGTGACAGGACAGAGCTCTGAGGAACACCACTGTTGACAGGTTTAGGAGAAGAACGATGGCCGTCTACTACCGCGGCTATAGAACGACGAAAAGGAAGCTAGAGATGAAGGCACGCAGAAGGATAGAAACCGTAGGAGGGCAGTTTGGAAATTAAAGATATATGCCAGACTCGACCGAAAGGCTTTGCGACGTCAAGTGCAATAGCAAAGCTTTCACCAAAGTCCCGAAAGGAGGATGACCAGGAGTCTGAAAGGTAGGTGAGAAGATCGCCAGTGGAGCGTCCCTGACGGAACCCATACTGACGATCAGAAAGAAGGTTGTGACAGGAAAGATGCTTTAAGATTTTTCAGTTAAGAATTGACTCGAAAACTTTTGAGACAGGATGTTAAAGCAATTGGACGATAGTTAGAGAGTTGGGAATGGTCACCCTTCTTTGGGACTGGCTGAATGAGAGCAAACTTCCAGCAAGAAGGAAAGGTACAAGTTGCTAGACAAACGCGAAAGAGTTTACCTAGGAAGGGTGTAAGCACAGAAGCACAGTTTTTGAGGACAACAGGAGGGACTCCATCAGGCCCATATGCCTTGTTAGTATCGAGGTCAGTGATGGCAGAAAATACATCAGCTGAAGAAATTTCAATGTCAGTCATGAGGAAGTCAGAGGGGAGAAGTGATGGAGGAACAGCACCGGAATCGTCTAAGGTGGAATTGGAGGAGAGTCTGAGCGAAGATATCTGCTTTATCAGTAGAAGAAATAGCTACAGAGCTATCAGAGTAGAAAAGAAGAGGGAAGGATGATGAGGTAAAGTTGCTAGAAAGGTTTTAGACAAGGTGCCAGAAGGAGTGATAAGAATTTGAGTTGGAGAGTTGGGAACATTTAGCACGGATGAAATTATTTTTAGCAGCGAAGAACAGACTTAGCACGATTCCGGGCAGAAATATAAAAAAGGTGTGATTCAGGGGTGGGTTGGCTCCGGTACCTCTTATAGGCCATCTCCTTGTTGTGGACAGCAATAGAACAAGCGTGATTAAACAAAGGCTTTCTTGCATTAGTCAGAGGACATGAGAAAGGAATGTATGCTTCCATGCCCGAGAGAATAATCTCCGTAATACGGAAGGCACACTCAGATGGCTCCTGGGCATGGAAGCAATAATCATTCCAAGGAAAATCAAAGAAGTGCTGCCTGAGGGCCTCCCAATCTGCAGCTCCAAAGTGCCACAGGCGGCTTTTCTTTGGAGGGTTCACAGGCTGTACTGGAGCGATAGGACAGGTTAAGGTAATAAGGTTATGATCGGAGGAGCCCAGCGGAGAGAAAAGATTAAATAAAAACAGAAGAAAGAGTTGTTAGGAAAAGGTCAAGTATGTTGGAACTCTCCAAGGCGGTCAGGGATACGGGTAGGGTGCTGTACAAGCTGCTCTAGGTCATTAAGGATAGAAAAGATGTAGGCTTGTTCACCAGGTGGAACAGTGAAAGGAGAGGAGAGCCAAAGGTGGTGGTGAACATTGATATCTCCTAGAATGGAGATTTCAGAGAAAGGAGAAATGGATAGAATGTGTTCTCATGTGTGGGGAGGCTCCCCACATGCAGCTCTTCTCAGTAGGGTGGAGTCAAAGGCTTTTCGTCTCATTAACTCTCCTCCTCTTACTGATTCCCTTCAACCTTTGTCTCTTCGCCGCGCTGCTGCATCTTTATCTCTCTTCTATCGCTACTTCAACGGTCACTGTTCCTCTGAGCAAGATCAGATTTGAAGCCAGAAAGGTCACAGGCTGTAGCGACGCCAAAGAAGCCGCTTGGTATCTCACCTCCGGGGTCAAAGAGACCTCGTTTCACACGAGAACGACCAACGGGTCTCTGGATGGAGAATGTGTCATTGAGCTCAGTGAATTTACCAGAAATGTATTGCAACTGCCAGGAGAGTGGGAGGAAAAGATGATATAAATACTGATTTGGGTAGTGTTTCCCTATGAGGTCTGTGAGGTCGGTCTTCATTTTGTGGAGCTGGTGCGCTTTTTGCAGGCAGGGCGATGACTACGTCGGCCAGGGGCGCAAGATCGTAGCACAGGGAGACTACATCTTCGATGAGCATTACCTCGCCTCCCGAGCCGACAAAGGCCCCGGGACGTGCTCTATCATTGTCCTTACCGGACCCGGACCCTAGGAGGATCAGCACTGCCAGCAGGTAGACCGCTAACATCATACCTAGATTAGGTTAGAATTAATGGGAGAGTTTCTAGAGAGGTTGATGGGTGGAAAACAGTTTGGATCGATATTGATTGGTTGATGAATGAGTAGGTGTAGGTGGAGATGAAGGAGACTGAGGGATTTTGGGGCAGGAGGGAGAGCAGTATGTTGTGCAAGTGAGTCTTCCAACACTAGGCCTCGTGGTGCACGTTTTAGATCATCAGCATGGACTCACTTGGTGTCTGTAGTGGAGAGGTCTTGGATGTGGAACTTGTTTGCTTGTTTATTCAGTACGCGATGGGGGCCGGTAAATTTGTCATCCAGTTTAGACATGTGTGTATGGGAACGGGCAAAGACTAGATCACCGACGTTGATAGTGATAGGAGAGGCAGATATATGTTGACGTTGTATCATGTCCTCCTTAGATGAAGTGAGACTGGATGTTACATACTGATGGATTGTTTGGAAGTTGGCCAGTTTTGCTTTGACAATCATCCATGTTATAGATAGGGTCTGGCTTTAAGGATAACGGTATATGGTAGTTGTTTGTCAAAACCAAAGAGGACAAAGCAGGGAGATTCGCCAATGGAAGCGTTGATGGAGCTATTGATCGAGGATGCCACTTGAGGAATCCAGTCATCCCAAGACGAACTATGAGAGCCTAGGTGTCTGAGGCACTCTAAGATTTTTCTATTGTGGCACTCTACAAGGCCATTGGAAGTTGAATGGTTAGGTACGACATTGCATTTGTTAATTTAAAGCGGTGACAGATCTCATCCAGGAGACTATTGCTGAACTCAGTACCGTTGTCAGTGAGGATGGTATGTGGTGTACTGAACTGGCAAATTAGATGATCTACGAAGGGACGTGCAACACTTCACGGTCTCATCTGAGAGGGGTACGAGGACACAGTAACGTGAGAAGTGGTCAACTGCTACGAACAAATACTCTGCGCCTGATTTTGTAAGAGGGTGTTTTAGAAGATCGATGGACACTGTTTCCCATAGTCGTGACGGGATTGGGTATTGTAAGAGCGGTGCAGGTGCAGGTAAGCCGGTGGAACCTTTGTGGCGGTGGCACGAGATGCAAGAGTCACAGTGCGCATTGATATGGTTGGCCAATAGTACTCGAGACATGCTTGGCTCAAGCATCGGTCTTTACCTGGATAGGATGTGTGAGGTGTATCATGAACGATCTGAAGGACCAAAGATATCAGGTCAGTAGGGACAACAAGTTGGTGTATTTCTCTGCTTGGCAAATCTTTCCCTCTAAGGAATGTTTTTCTGTACAAGAGACCATCTTTTAGTATGAAATCATCTAGTGATACTGGTGGAGTAGGTAAGGTCGAGGCATCTCCTGATTCGAAGAAATAAACTACTTGGGACTACATGGAATTTTTGCACTGAGAGTTTTGAACATCCTCTGATGTTAGGATTGTGCTGTCAGTGACCTTGAGTTGCAGGGACGTGACAGATGCGGCTATATGACGGGAGTGTGCGTCTGTGACTACATTTGATTTTCCTAGGACATACTGAAAAGTGGGATTGAAATCCTGGATGGTGATGGACCATCTAGCTAACCTACCGGTGAGGTTGCGTCCCTTAAACAAATCACATAGAGGGAGGTGGTCTGTCTGGATATGCACTGGATAACCATATATTATGTCTGAAATGTTTCAAGGACCAGACTACTGCCAAAGCTTCTAAACCGGTGACACTGTAATTACGTTCAGCGGTGGTAAGTGCACAACTAGCATACGCTATTACACGCTTCCTGGATGCTTTACCTAGTTGCATTAAAACTGCACCAAGTCCTGTGCCTGAGGCATCTGTGCGTAGAAGAAAGGGTTTGGTATAATCAGGGAATGCTAAAATTGGGGCATTTACAAGAGCTGTCTTTAGTGCTTGGAAGGCCTGTGACTGATCGTTAGTCCATACAAAGGATACATTCTTCTTTAGTAAGTGGGTTAGAGGAGCGGCGATCTTTGCATAATCTTTAACCCGAGGAATCCCATCGACGTATGGGTACGTCGCGATGTTTTGTCACAGCTAATCCCATCGACGTACTGGTACGTCGCGCAATTGCATGGGTCATAATTTGCACAATTTTCGAGTTTCATGGGTGATTTTTGGTAGGCATATGTGGGAGACCTTCCTTTACTTGCTGTCAAGCGGGGTTACTGCTTGGCCCCACCTAACCCCCCCTCCCCCCAAATCACCTGTTAGCAGTAAGCTGGCCAGTAAAGGTGTGTTGCCCCACGGTCTCTCCAATTACGAAATTCATGGTGAAAGTGATTCCTGAGATGGAGGACAAAGAAATAAAGAAGCTAGAGCAAGAAACAAACAGAAGTGATGAGGTGGTAATGTCATAAAGGAAGGTGCCATATGTGGATCTGTTTGGTGACTGAACAATGTTTCTATTGCCTATATAAATGTGTGAAAACCAATATAGTCTGTTACTACTCATAAATTCGTACCAAATACATAAATAAATATGTAACTGAAAGTGGCCTGAATTAGTTAACCCTTCCATAGTTCGTTTTCTTTAGCCAGGTACCCTGAAAAAGAAGGAAAATGTAAGGTTGCATGACTCCTGTATCAACATTTTTATGCACAGGATCACGATTTCTCTATGAATTTTCGATGTTCTTACCAAAAGCGAAGGTCTGAGCCAATTAAAAAAAAATCCAAAAATGCTCGGGATATTGGGGTATCGTAGGTTGGAAATCGGTCGGGACGTGACGGGCTATTGAATCTACGGCAGTAACCACTTAGACCTAGGAAACTTCTGACAGCATCGGTAGTGGTAGGTTCTGGGAAACTGATGATCACCTTAGTTTTGTCATCATTAGTATGAATGCCTTGTGCATCGACGACATGTCCTAGAAAGTTGATTTTCTTTCTCAGGAAGTCACATTTACTGAGGTTGATTTTCAGGCCTGCTAGCTGTGGGAGTTCCAGTACCTGTTGTAGTTTGGCAAAATGGTCAGGGAGTGATTTATTTACAACAGTGATGTCATCTAGGTAAGCAAAAAGAGAGTCCCATCATGCCACTAAAGACCGAATGGATAAGTCGCATGAATACTGAAGGAGCATTTCTCAAACCAAAAAGAAGTCTCTTAAACTGAAAATGTCCGGAAGAGGTGCTGAAGGCTGTAATTGGGCGAGAGGATTCTTCAATGTCGACCTGCCAGTAACCACTGACGAGGTCTAGGGATGAAAAGACTACGTTATTTTCACCTAGTGATTCTAGCAAATCTGTGAGGACGGGTAACGGGTAACGGTATGGAACGGTTACCGAGTTTACTTTACGGTAGTCCACTACTGGTCTAAAGTTGCCGTCCTTCTTTGAGACTAAGAAAAGAGGGCTATTCCATGGACTGACGGAAGGTTCGATAATGTCCTGAACTAACATTTTCTGTACTATCTGATCTGTCTGTTTTCTCAAGCTGTGAGGTAACCGATATGCTGGCATGTAAATTGGCTGAGTTCCTGGTACTAGTTCTATGTGATGTTTGACTAAGTCTGTCTTGCCCATTTGTTCTCCGGGTAAGGCTACCACATTTCTGTAAGCGTGCGAAAGGTCGAGCAGTTGAGATTTATGCTGTGGAAAATCTGTTCAAGTCAGATTTGAGAGCAGGTTAGGTGAACGAGTCGGAGCAGATCCCGTAGAGTTAATGGCACATACACGTGTTGGTTGACTATCATCATCAGTATGAACAGCAGGGATAGAGGATTCCTGGCACAGCATTACGGCCACTGGGTATACTAGGATATCTCCGATCTTTACACCACTTTTAAGTTTTAGTGGAGCATTCGTGACATTGAGCTAGATAACATAGGCTGTCCTCTAATATCGTGAACCAGGCTGACTCATAAGTTAAGCCATTCACACAACACGTCTCAGGTAGTGTAAGTACATCTACTCCTTCTTTCGCACCTACAACACGAACAGAGACTTTAGTGAACTCATGCGGTAACAAAATTGTGCACGTATTCGTTACTGCACGCCGCGTCTCTGCGTGTTGGAGAACATCAGTCAGACTCAGTGAGGTAGGTAACTGAGACATGTCTGAGTCGGCTGTAGTGCTGTCGTTAGAGGAGGCTGGAAGAGCCTTTTCTGAATGTTGAGAGGATGTATCATCAGGTGTTGAATGCATGTCCTTGCTCTCAGTCAGCGAGGGAATGATCTCTGTATTCTCGGGTGATGATGATGATGACGGCTTGGCTTGTTCTGTACTCTTAGGGAGTGCGAGAGTCAGGGGGGACTGAATGACTGAATTTACTGGCAGTACAGGATGGGGACATTCCATACTGTAGACTGGGAACCCAGAAATATCTATACTAATACAGGCAGGCAATAATGCGATGGAGTGTTGTGCCATGGTGGGTAATCCATCTGCTGTATATTTCAGTTCGTTAGTAACATGAAATTCTGCTGGGAAAGGGAGCAAGGTTCGGTCTAGTTGTACTTCTAAAGTGACTCTTCTCTTGACCTTAAACTCTGAGCCTTCTACACCGCATAGGCGAATGTCAAGCGGCTCAAGGAAACTGACGTGATTGTGGTGGAGTTGAATGATGTCTAAAGAGGTATCAGAAATTAAGTTTACTATAGATCCAGTGTCCATGAAGAACCACGTTGGTATGTCATTACTCCGTCCTAGAATGGCTAGACCTGAGGAAGTTATTGGTCCAACTTGGCGGATGGGGAGTTGGTGTTCTGTTGCAACGTCATATTGGTCCGATACGGGCGCGGCGCTTCCCCCGACTGATGGCGGTTGAGGTAACGACACTCCTCAGTAGTGTGAGTTGTACTAGTCTTATGATACTTGCATGTAGGACGACGCAAACGGGAAGGCGTATGCCGTCTAGATTGAGAGTGTTGCAGGGTGTGTTTACGGTCGCAACTGTTTGCTCGATCTCCGGGTTTACCACAGTGCCAGCAGAGGATTGAGGATGGTCTGTTCTGTCGGACGCTAGATTGATCAAGACTGGTGGTTGGAGAACGATGCGTGAAACGGGAGCGGTATTGGTCTGGGGGAGTGGTAGTGTGACAGACTTGAGAGTCCAACTGGCGGTTTGTAGCATGACGCCTGTGGTTCGAACCTGTTCTTTCATGGATGGTTTTAGTGATCTGAACAATTTTATCTCCTGGATTGAAACCGATCGCCAGGGCTGTCTCTCTCTGCCTACGACCAAGCCAATGGAGGAATGTCGTGTAACCAAATAAATCTGCAAAGTTCTTGAGTGAAACCATAGGAGTTCCATTCGCTTCCTCTACCCATTTCGTGCCTATAATTGGCGGATCTCGCTACTAGTGGCTTTCATGGCAGCGGCTGCTTCGCGCAGTTTGGCATGCTGGGAGGGGATTTGCAGATCCTCATCCATCTGGTTGAGGAGATTAGTGAATCCAGTGAGAGATGCGGTATTGGAACGCTGGCTACAAAGTGTTCTGAGTTCCTTACGGAAATCATCAAAGGTTTTAATGCCATCAAAATGTCCTGCACGGATCGCGGATCCGACGTCCGATTTGCATTGGTGTAAGCGACCCATGAGATAAGAGACTTTGAGGTTTTTATCTGTAATCCGCCGATTGTGGATGTCTGTTTCGACCTCACTGAGGAAATCATAAACAAAGTTGAGTCCTCGCCGGTAAATTTGGGACGATTGGCATCGTCGAGATAGATAGAGTGTGGAGTAGGGGTTGTTCGTTCCATGGTTGGAGGTATGGAAGTGATGGGAGTATGAGAGAGAGTAGGCAGCGATAGGTAAGGTTAAGGGAGACGAGAGATGAAGTGAAACAGGAGAGTTAACAATAGTGGAAGGAGTAAGGGGAGAAGCAGGCTGTGTAGTAACAGGGGTAGAGTATGAGGTATCTGGATGTATAGTATCTGAAGGGGAAGTTTTTTGAGAGGCAGATAATGAAGTGGCGGGTAATGAAGTGGCGGGTAATGAAGTGGTAGGCAATGAGTCAGGTCGTGGGTACGTGCACCGCCCACTACGTAGATGAGTCAGTGAATCGTCCTCGTTGGGTGGAGTGTGAGCACTGGTTGTTTCTTGGCTTAGAGTGGATGGAGTAAGTTCGGAATATTGAAAGTATGACATGTATTCTGGTGACATAATGTAAGATGATAGATGAGGAGTGATATATATATATATATATATATATATATATATATATATATATATATANGGGACGATTGGCATCGTCGAGATAGATAGAGTGTGGAGTAGGGGTTGTTCGTTCCATGGTTGGAGGTATGGAAGTGATGGGAGTATGAGAGAGAGTAGGCAGCGATAGGTAAGGTTAAGGGAGACGAGAGATGAAGTGAAACAGGAGAGTTAACAATAGTGGAAGGAGTAAGGGGAGAAGCAGGCTGTGTAGTAACAGGGGTAGAGTATGAGGTATCTGGATGTATAGTATCTGAAGGGGAAGTTTTTTGAGAGGCAGATAATGAAGTGGCGGGTAATGAAGTGGCGGGTAATGAAGTGGTAGGCAATGAGTCAGGTCGTGGGTACGTGCACCGCCCACTACGTAGATGAGTCAGTGAATCGTCCTCGTTGGGTGGAGTGTGAGCACTGGTTGTTTCTTGGCTTAGAGTGGATGGAGTAAGTTCGGAATATTGAAAGTATGACATGTATTC
>JAGKTI010036690.1:0-11030 GCA_018397915.1 Birgus latro
AGGGTGTGGGTTGGAGAAAGGGCAGCGTGATGGTGGAAGGCAGGGTGACACGGAGACAAGGTTGTATAGAAGAATTAAGTAAGGTATAAGAATGTAACTAAATATGAGAATAAGACAAAGATAGTAAAGATAACCATGGCTTCCACAATCTTATCATCGTAGAAAAGGAGCCGGTTTACATCCTGGTCATATTTTGGCAACAGTTTTACGGGGATATTTTTTTTCCTTTTTAAATAATGTTTATCTTCTCTCTTCCTTGCATAGCTGTCTCTCAGTTTACGCATCTACTGACATTTACTTATAAAAAAAAAAAGAATTTACGTACTCTCTCTCTCTCTCTCTCTCTCTTTTCAGGATTTTTACTTACTGTTCCGCTGATATCTCTCTACAGGTCTTACGGCAGAAATTCCATACACAATATTGTACCTGCCTAGGATCACTACTTACTGTATTGTCGAGATCTTACTAAAGGTCTTACGGCGTAAATCCCATAAGCCTTCATAGGATTTGTATTTATTGTCCTGGTGAAGTCTCTCTACTCGCCTTACGACGGAAATTATAGGTCTTTATAAAAATCATCTGTCTGTCTGTTTGTCTCGATAGTCATTTTATATACAATGCTAAATTATTATTCTAACATTATTATAATTTTTTTCTGCTGGTGCATCATTCTTCCGTCATTTTCACATGCAGCAGCAGCAGCAGTAGTAATTCGGCAAAAAGCAAATTAATGACATTATGACAAACGATTTCGCCTATATCGAGTGACCATTTTGTGACGTCATTAAGCCATGCGCTGACCGACCTGCTCCATACACTACTACAAGTCGCTAATATGCTTCTGGGATTGAAGAGTCTGGCTATATCTAAATCGAGTTTACTGATGAAAACCATGTACCACAACAAGAGAATATCAAGCTTCAATAAGCAAAATAAATCGCTGAGGAAGAGGTGCTACGAACCAACGCCAAAGGGAATACAACCCACAGTGTACCACAGTATTTTTATAGTCCTTTCATCTTAATTTGGCCCAAATTATCGCCCTTTTACAGTTTATTTCTTGTGGTTCAGTGGTAGATTAAGATAATGCTACGGCTCTAACATCCTTTCCACAGCATTTGTTCATGACTAGGACAGATGGCCACTTCGCCCATCCACCTGCTGCATTCACGCGTTTCCCCACCACACCTCCAGTTCTTTCATTTAAACCAGGTGGATATTTTTGTCTTTTTTGCTGTTTATTTCGCGAAGTTCAGTGGCAGAAAAAAGACAATACTGTGATTCAATATCCTCTGTATCACAGCACTTATTCGTGACTAGCATCAGACTGTAGCGTAAATCTCTTGTCGCACCTCAACATTCAAGATGGAACGGTGGAAATTTATGCCAAGATAAGGTGAAAAGACTATAGCTGAAATACTTTGTTGTGTACTCAATTACCTGTCACATTCACGGGCCTCCTCCTCACCACATCAGTGAAGGAAGAGTCACGAGGGAGGGAAGATCCGACGCTCCTCCAACGCCTGTGAGATTCCTGACAAAAAACAGGTGGAATCTCAAAGGGAATGATTCAGCGCGCCTACACGAGCCAGCCGGGAGGAGAAAGGCAGAGGAAAAAATAAAGTGAAATGAAAGGAAGAAAGAAAGAAGAAAAATGGGAGCTTTGTGAGTTAACCCCTTGCATACCTTGATTTCCTTTTCCTTATCATTTATTTTTGCTGCTCTCAGACGCTTTTATTCAGCTTAGAAGAGACGCTTAGTACTAAAGGCATTAAAGAAGGCTAGATCTGACCCTTCCAGTTCGAAAAATCTATCCCAAGGAGAACAGAGACATTAAGAATTGGATTAAAATTACATTCTTTGGCTGGAAGGATAAATGGCGACAGATTCTGACCCTTTCACTGCGGAATTTCTCCTAAGTTGAATATAATCTACTGACGGTATCGAGAAAAATAACATCGTACGTCAAGAATTAATGAATAAAACTATACGTAATGTCAGAAGGCACTGTATGAAGGATGCGAGGTAGGAATATAATTAAGGAACACTTATATGAGGCGAAAAGTGTACTGACTAGAAACGAAGAAAGTCAGGAAGGATGAGAGGTGTGAAAGGCAGAATGGGGAAGGCATGGATGAAGGAGTCCAAAGCTGTGAGTGGGACAGTGGAAAGAAAACAAGGAAAAATATGGCAACAGATGGAGCATTAAAAGAGAAGAGAGAAATGGGAAACCAGCCAAAAATAAGGAAATGCGTGAAGGAGACAAGACGAGTGACAGAAGCTTGTGAGAGTAAGAAGACAGTATAGAGTAAGAGAAGAGGAAGGAGAATGAGGAGTGGGAGAGAGTGTAGGAGAGGGTGAGGGCGGTAGTGGGAATAAGACGAGGGGACAAAGAAAGTAAGAGGAGGGCAAGGGGAGTGTGAGAAAGGGACAGGAAAAGCACAGAGACAACTGAGTGTGAAAGAGAGTGTGAAAAAATAGAAAAGGGAGTGAGAGGAGGGCGAGTGAGAGGAGGGCAATGAGAGTGAGAGGAAGGAACAGCGCAAGTGTAGAAGAGTGTGTAATGAGACAGAAGGGAGAATGAGAGGAAAGGGAGAGGAGGGCTATAACAGTAAGAAGAAAGGAGGGTGAGAGGAAGGGAGAGTGGGAGGAAGGGAGAGTGGGAGGAAGGGAGAGTGGAAGGAAGGCACGTGAGAGGGGGGCAAAGAGAGTCCCAGGATAAACCAAGAGGGTGGCGGGACAGGTGAGGGCGGAGAGAGGGACGCCCTGGCCGACCTTTGACATTAACGTGGGTGTCCAGGCTCACAAACAACACTAGGCGGATCTTCAGGAGTCTGTGTATAAACTCTCACAAACTTAAGTAGTGTATGTGTACGATGATTTGTGTATACGGTTCACTCTTGGGCAGTATTTATAAACTCCCAAACCTTAAGCTGTGTATGAGAACGCTTGCACATGCGTTTGGCTTCACTGTTACAGCTAACAAATACTTCACAATAAAAAAAGTGTGAATATTAAAGTGACAAAATGCAGTAAAACGAATAAACGCACTCTAAAGAATAATAAGATAGAATAAATTAAAACAGAGCTGTTATAATGGTTAAATGTTACATAGATCTAAATTTTATCCAGCAAATTGGTTAGGATTCCAGATGAACACTTCCCCAGCAGAGCAAGATAATCCGCCACCCAACCAACACACACGTTCATCTCTCCTCCCAAATACTCGTCTCTGTTTTCTAGTTTTCACTGCCCATTTAACGACCCCGCCTGAGTACTTTCCTAACTGTCCGCCTGATCGTTTGTGTCCGCTTTTGTTACTTGTTATATGATGTTACTCGTGTTATATTACCGGCGTTAAAATAATCATGGGGAGGGGGAAGAGAAAATAATGTTTGTTTTAAAATACAGGTGTTAAAAGACTCGTATGGATTGGTGGGAAAAAGCTAGCCACGTATTCCCTGCACGTCCTAATTTTACAGACAGAGTGATTTGACTGACTGACTGACTCATAGATATAGATATAGACTGACAGATAAAGAAATAAACAGGTAGATGCACAGATACAGACAGGCAGCTTAATCCCGGAATGGGTGGCCGTAAACAAAGTAATGGATAACAGACAGATAAAATGACAGACTGAAGGATAATGTCTATTCTGCAGAAGGATTACACACAAGGGAAATTACAACAGCAGAGATCAGTTCCGTGAGAGAGAGTGAAGGGCCGAGTAACGAAGTAGAGGCCCAAGTAAGGAAAGGCTGCGTGTATTTCGTCACTAAGAAAGGCTGTGGAGTCTGACACGGGTTTTTTTTCACGACGTCTGAACCGTGTGTGGAGGAGGAAGAGGGAAAGTCACCAAAGTAGAGGTGAGATAAAAGGTGAAAGTCCCATGTAAGGCCATGACTGTGCTGGGAACTAACAATGTGATCTCTGGGATGCTTCAACACTTGCCTAACAACACCTTTACGATGGCGCGTTCGTTACCTCGTAGATTACTAACACAACTAGTAACTCAACAACATCTGACCACAGTAAGATTATGAAATTAAATGAGAAATAATAACCACTACCATTCTTTCACACTTTCCTATACATTAATGGCCTAGATAGGGGTCAGACACATGCAAGGGAAAACAAGAATAAAGAATAAAGCCATCAACGCTGTACTCATTTGACTCAGTCCTTTGAAAGTTTCGGCTCCATAGAACGTCAAAATTCCGAAATATTCTAAGCTCCTAAGCACAGTATCATCAAAGCAATACTAAACAGCTGGGAGATGGCGTCAAAGCAAGACATTTGGTGACTGATTTAGGCCCAATATATCAAACACTAGGATGTCGAACCATTGTCAGGTCGAGCGTCGGAGGCATGGTATCTCAAACTGCCTATTTCTCTGTGTCTTTACCTCTTTACGGATTGCTGTAAAACGAACACAAAGCGACCGCCAGAATTCCTGCTAGTGTCCCAGTCACCGTTAAATCAGAATTATAAAAGCGTAAAAAGCGCCTCTTTATCACCAAGCTGAAGAGACACGCACAGATATCTAATGGCATGAAGTCTGGCCACGCTGTTAATATGACTGGACAGGACGCCAAAAAATACCCGTGTGAGGCTAACTTTTATCGGGTATTTTTTTGCGTGGCTGGCGAGGGGGGTGGTGGGTAGATACTGTTACAGCTCAAGGACTCAGCGGCTGGGAGCTACACCTGCCGCTAGAATACTGATTATCTCTAAGTGGACGCTGGGGCAAGACGCTGGTGATGCTGGGTGCTGTGTTGAGCTGGTTCACAGTCGCTCACAGCATTTTCTGTTCCTTGGGCATTTTCAGAACCATTTGGATTGCATAAACTCATTAGTGCATATGACAGCAACGACGGAATAGTAGGCTAGTCATCATCATCAGCATCCGCATCATCATTATCGAAGTTTGGTGTGATGTGGTGTGGTGTGGGTAGTGTGGTGTGGAGTGGGTAATGTGGTGGGATGTGGGAAGAGTATGTGGTGTGGTGTGGTGTGGGCAGTGTCGTATGGTGTGGATAGTGTTGTGTGAAGAGGGTGGTGTGAAGTGGTGTGGTGTGGTGTGGCAGGGGTATGATGCAGTGTAGGTTGGTGCTTCTGTGTAGCGGTGAAGGCCGGGTAATGAGAGAGACTACCATAATTTAGTGCCTGCCGGGAGATGTGTACAGCTCTGGACAAGATTATCGTTCCACTATTTAGTCGATCAATTATGAAACTCTTACACAATATTCATAAAAGTCTGCTGGGCTCCGTATATCGCATCGCTGGATCTCTGAAGTCACTGTTCACTATCTCGTTATTTATCGTTAACGAGTAGATCAGTATTTATGTCCGCATCTGTCCAAGTAGGTGAGAGTGGTGGAGGGGGGGGGGGAGAGACTCACCATGTAGGGAAGATGGCTGGAGAGGAAGCACAGCGCGGCTACATCTTAGGTTACCATCATCATCATCATCATCATCATCAATCTGTCCTCTTTTCCTACCTACTTAAGGAGCGTATAGAAAGCAAGGAAAGAGAGAGACTGAAAGGTAAGGAGTGGAGGACGGGGGGAGGGAAAGCTACTCCCCATGTAAGGCAGATGGTTGGCAAGGAAACACAGCACCACCACAGCCTGGGTATCATCATCATCATCATCCTGACCTGTTTTCCCACCTAAAGATGCAGTGAAGTAAGGTTCAGAAAGCAAGGAAAGAAGATAGTGGAAGAGGGAATGCAGGACACTCACCATGTACGGCAGATGGTTGACGAGGAAACATAACCCGGCCACAGCTAGAGTTGTGCCCCACCGAAAATCAGTCGCAGGCGTGCGGGCCATCCCACCCGATCTGTTCACTCCCACACCCTTGTGTACCCGGCCTGGTAGGGCTGGTGGGGGCCTGTGTGGCGGCGGCGGCGGCGGAGGTACCAGGTCGGAGGTGGATGAGGCCCCCTGCAGTGCCCCGTGACCCCCGCCGAGCCGCCCAGAGGAGGCGTTAGAGGAGGTCGTGGAGGCCGAGGAAGCAGCTGCATGGAGAGGCTTACCCCCCTGCCGCCCCCCGCTGGAGCTGGTGGAGGAGGTGGTGGCCGTGATGGGGGCTAAGTCTGAATTTGGAGGGGAGGGGTGGCTGCATCCCCGCCCTGCCTGTACCACCCCTACACTCACCCCACCTGCGACAATCAGTAGGCCGTACACACTCAGCACGAACAGGGAAAGGCGCACGTGTAGGGCATGAGGCATGAAGGAACAATGCTCGAAGGTGTCTGGTACGTTGGAGGGGCGTGCCAATATCGCCGCAACGCCGACCAAGGCAGCTATGGTGGCGAGGACGGCCAGGTGGTAGCGGATCTGATGACGCCGAACACTGAACCTGTACTTGTATGGCCACTGGCTGGTGAGGGCGCGATCCACCAGCAGGGAAGCCACCGTGGCCGCCTGAAGTGTCCGTGTGGCGCTCAGGCTCCACACGAAGGCACCGCAGGCGGCCGCAGACTCTGGCCTCATGAGGCTGAGCAAGGCGTAGGCAAAGACTTGCAGCGCCATGAGTAACTCCTGCACGAACACCGCCAGCAGGAAGAGATCGACGGAGCGCCACTGTCTGCGGTAGGAATGGAACACCCCCAGCACCCAGGCACACAGCAGGAAGATGAGGGGCGCGGCGGCCGACAGCCCGATCCAGCTGTAGGTGATGGCCCGCATGGTGAGGTGAGGTGAGGCTGGGTCAGCGCGGTCACCGGCACCACCACGCAGCCCCCTCCTCCATTTTGACCCTCCCCACGCCTCCTCACGCCGCCATATTGCCGCACCAGCAGCTCCTCCACTCCACACTGCCTCACACGATCCACCTCTGCAACACAAAGCATAAAGGTCAGCATGGTTACACTTGCTCATTCGCACTCTAAGCACTACCATAACGAACTGAATATGTAGCCTACTGACCCGTCATTATTTTGTATTATCTGTTTATAAAGAAATTACAGTATATTCCCTATCGCTTTATCTATTGTATCCTTTTATCTACTGCATCTTTCTATCTGTATCTTTCTATCTTTTTATCTATTGTATCCTTCATTCTATCCTTCTTTCCATTCATGCCTAATCCCAGTCATCATCATTACTAGCCTGCTCTGGTATGGCATGAGACTGAAAACTAAAGAATAAGAGCAGTGGAAAGTAAATTCTTGAGCAATGAGTGAGTGCGTACAGGAGTGCACGCAACAGGTAAGATTAAAAAAAACATTACCAGCAAAAAGTGAGGACTAAGGATATCTGTTTTGGGCAGAAGAAAATGCTCTTACACAGCATAATCAAATGGAGAAAAGGTGTAGACAGGGGGTGAAAGAAGTGTATGAGCACGTTTGAACACAGGAGGAGGAATGGTAGGTCAAGAAGAAATCAGATTTATATTTTGAACAGGTTTGTGAGAAGATGAGGTTACAAAATTAACAAGAGACCGGACTGACTAGTTGAAGTAAACCTGTATATGGGGAACCGTATGACAAAGATTTGGCATCCATTTTAAACATGATGCTCAATAAATTACCTCCACCTGGCAAATTACTGTGAAGTGCTCCTGCAAAGAACAATGTTAGTAGGTGAAGCCGGGAAATCAGAGGCTTGAGTGATATGAGAATAGTCGTGGGGTGCATTTCATTGCGTATTTTGTTGATAGTTCTCCTGCTTACATGTATTTTTTTCTTCTTCATTCTTTTCTGGATCCGATTTCGCACCATACTTAAGTGGGAAAAGGCAGGAGGATGGCGATGATAACATATGTACAATATAAGCAGTGAGACAAGAGAGACTGCGAAACAGAAAGAGACAGAGACAAAAAGGTGGAATAGGCGAAGGTAGGAAGGTGATGGAGGAAGAGGGGAAGACAGAAAGGTAAAGTTAAACGAGGGACAAGGAGGGAAAGGGAGAGAGATGAGTGAAGTGATGAAACAGAGGGGAAGGAAAATCAGGTGAAGAGAGGAAGATAAGAAAAAGGAAAGTGAGGCGAGAGGGGAAGTAAAAGGAGGTGAAGAAGCCGCCAAGAGCTGGATTCCGTCACGTTAACCCCACAAGGCCAAGACAGTGATCACCCTCGGAACTGCCAAGGCTTAACAATTTACAGGTCCGTTACTAAAGATTGTCGCCTGCCTGCCCTCACTCTCACGTAGCCAGGGGAAGGAAGGGCGCGACTTTTACACACGGGAGAAATGGGAGAAAATAAGACACTGAAGGTTATCTGACGTAACGGTGCGTGGCTGTGTAAGATATGGAGGATGAGGAAGTCCACGATACAGACGAAGAGTTTATTAAATGGCCTAAATCTATCCTCTTCATTTCGAAAGTATTCTCCTCACAGATGAATAAAAATCGACCGGCGAGAACAAGAATAAATTAATACATCATTGTGCTGAAGGAATTAAATGGTAGACGAAGACTTAATTCAAAACATTTCAGGCAAGAACCGTAATCCTACTCAGTGGATCAGGAAGAGTTACACGGGGGAGGGTAACAGCTGTGGCTTAAAAATGTCTGGAAAGAAATTTGCGTTTGCCATGCACTAATTATCACGTTATTGAGAGAAAGTGAGTGAGAGAAAACCGCGTTCAAATTTACAGTCATCAAGGACGAGACAAATGGACCGAGTAATGAAGAGACAAAATATCACCAGGGAGAAATCAAACCAACTTCCACGCCACATCTCCCCGCCTCCCACAACAAAGGAGCCAGATCCAACAAAGCACAGAAAGCAGGTCTCCACACACGGCCACCCATATGCAGTTGCTGGCTCCGATGACTCTATTTAGTGCTCTCTGGCGGAAACACTGGAAATTAATGAAGCCTCTGTCACATGAAGATGGGTTTGGTGGGAGGGTGTGACGGTGGGTACAAATTGTTTAGCCTAGTCCACCCCTATTTAGTTGCTCTTGTGACCGTGATTAATAACATCATTAGGCTACTGTTGCTGCTGATTTCTCTTATTCTTCAACTCTTGTTTTTCCTTTTCCTTTCTTTCATTCTTTCTTTCTTCTTTCTTTCCCTGCTCCTCCTCCTCCTCCTATTTTTCTACTACTACTACTACTACGTATTACTACTACTACTGCTACTATTATACCAAGTAATAGCAGTAGGAGGAGTAGAAATTGTAATCCTCTCTTCTTCCTGCATCATCTAGTCACACTCCTACACAAATGAGGAAAATACTGTTGACCCGCAATGTTTTTTTTTTTCACCTGCTCGGAGAAAGTACAGTTTTATCTCTGACCCAATTATGGAACGTGGAGGAAAACATCACTGACATCTCCTCCGCTTTTCCCTTCATTTCCACCATCAAAGTCTTACTCTCTTCCTACCAGCTATGAAGCAAAGTTAGTAATGATAGAATGCTTATTAACATTAGTACTTGTTAATGTTTGCGGTAATGAGTAGGTCAATATACGGATGATAAATATAACAGTGGAGTTGATGGTTCTTGTTGATCTTGCCCTTCATTTTCAGATTCGTACATGCTCCAGTTGCATATGTAAGGCTATCATTTAGTTTCCACACACACACACTCACACTCACAGACTCCCCCCACAACACGTACCCCCTCTCCCCTCCCACATACGCACACTCCCCCCACACACACTCCCCCACACAGACACAGAAACTCCTCTACAGCCTCCTCTTCCCCCACCAGACTCCTCACACCCCCGCGACCCATCACGTCCACACGGGTCAATTACACAGCCGCCCCGCCAAACCCCTGCCGCCGCGCACACCTCTAATTGCTGGTTCCTTGGTTGCCGAATTGCCATCTTCCAGGCTAAATGAGACCTAACTTCTATGAGCTGAATTAGGCCCGGGAATTTTTAGCTGAAGTAATTAGGAATAGTTGAGAGTAGTTTGTAGTGTAGTTTGAAGAGTAGTTCATGAAAGGGTTCGTTTTCTCATTGGATCTGAAATTTCGTAACGCCTCTTCCTTAGCGATTTATTCTGAGCATTTGATTGTAACTTTTTTTTTTTATGTTTTGATTTAATATTAAAACGATGTAAAAAGCCTACAAGACAATGTTAAGGAGTTATACGCAAAATTAATTGTAAAGAAAGAGATGTTTTGAAGCCTCCTATGAAATCAGGAATACGGCTCTCGATGTTAAAGTAATAGCTGTAATATGCAAAATAAATCGCTGAGAAGAGGCGCTAAGAATCCTCCCATGCAACCTAGAAAGATGTCTCCCATGCCACCCAGAGAGAGGGAGAGAGAGAGAAAAAAAGCTCCTACGCCACCTAGAAGAAGCCTCCTATGCCACCTAGAAGAAGCCTCCTATGCCACCTAGCAGAAGCCTCCTATGCCACCTAGAAAGAAGCCTCCAATGCCACCTAGAAGAAGCCTCCTATGCCAACCAGAACAGCGACCAAACCCCATGACACGAGCAAATTTGTGAGTCGTTGTGAGGGGTGGCGGGGCGTGTGCGGGTTATCATCAGTGACGCAATAACAGACTTTGGGGTACTTTCACCCGTGCTTGGCATCAGCCCGGAAAGGAGTGGCTAAAATGACGGTGCGCTGAGGCTGATGACCGAGTTAGGGAGAAGCCAATCGTGAGGGAGAGTGTGGGAGGTTTAGGAGAGCTAGACAGAAGCCAGTAGTGAGGGAGAGTTGGGAAAGAGAGAGAGAGAGTTGGGAGTCATTCGTTGTGGGAGAGTAAGGAAAGAATTAAGAAGTTAGGGATAGCTGGAATTCGGAAGAGTTAGGGAGAGTCTGGGAGAATCAGGGGAAACCAGTTATGTGTCAGAATTAGGAGAGAGTTAAGGAGAGTAAGGAGAGAATTAGGCAGCGTTAGGGAAAGACTTAGGAGATAGAAGCGTTAGGGAGAAACTAGTCTTTAGGGAGAACTATAGAATTAGGAGAGGATTAGGGAGAGTTAGAGAGAAACCACCTGTAAAGGAGAGTCGACAACAAGCAGTGGTGGTGGATATTTACACGCACGCGCGCGCACACACACACACACACACACACACACACACACACACACACACACACACACACACACAC
>JAGKTI010036691.1:0-11030 GCA_018397915.1 Birgus latro
GTCTGTCTACCTACAGAGATGGAGTGAATACATGAGTTTATTTTCGAACACACATACGAACTCTTAAAATTTCTAAAGATACGAGTTCGAATACAAGGAAATGCTGTGAATTCGAATGGGAATACAAAAACGTTATGAAAGTATTCATGAATGCATTCATGAATAATCTTCATTAAAAAATAACTTCTACCTATAGGTCATCCTAGTGTAGTACTAATGGTATGCAATTAGTAAATGACTTCATGACTGGTGCCTGTATTTGGAACCGGGATATCAAACTTCCTAAGTGTAGTAGTAGACATATTAGTTTGTGCTTTCCTAGTAGGCTAATTACAACAGAAACCCAGCATGTCAAACTAAACCAGGTCTCTAGTAGTCTCATCTTGTAGGTCTCACTTTTATCCTTGAGACTTTTAAAAAATATATATTTTTTTTCATTACGCCACTTGTATGTGAAGCAAAATTGTGATACTATTCATCTATTTCAAATATCATGGAATTTTGTTCAAGAACTGATGAAAGGCAACTGAAAAGAAATTTTTTGGATAAAGCTATGTGCTGCATGAAAACTACAGGCTACTGGTAAATTATCTGAAAATGGTATCTTGAGAAAATAAAGTATTACTTTCTTATGTATAACATAAAAAAAAAAAAAGCGATTACTTCTCCATCCACAAAGCATAATAAATTTGTGCCTCCGACAAATCTCCACTATTCTTAATGAACATCAACATCCTAAATGTCTTATCATTGAGCGTACAACATTTACGCCTGCATATCTTCCCTCCAAAACGAAATGTGCGCCACTGGAGCAGAGGAACACTTACATAGCGTTTGGAGAGTCGTGATAGATATGGGTAATCAGTCTCGTGAGCTTTGCAGGAAGGCAGTCAGTTGGTGTCTTCCGAGGTGCAGGGGGTCTCTAGGTAGCTTTTCAGTTCTGCTTCCACAGGTGATGAAGTAGGCATAACTGGTTGACTAGGTTTGGCCATGGAAGCTAATAAACAATTTATTTACTTATTTTTAACTTGGGAATGGGGAAGACTGGATCTCATATTCTTTTTGTGAATTTACTGTGTCAAATGTCGTACTTTGTTTCTAGTTTTTCCAGTATCTAGCGTTAACAGCCTGCTTGTAAAGTCATATGTACCTGGATTATTAATGCACCAATTAAGCTTGAACCCGGGACGTATGGCGGCAGCTAAACAGAAGACAGAACGCTGTTCATAAGGTGTCAGTCGAGTTTGGAATGAATGTTTATGTTTCACTGCAAGATGACTGTTGTACCCTGACTGCATGTTACTGACCTCAGATTGCAGCCCTAGGACACATGATATGATTATAGCTAGATGTGACAATGTTCTGACCTTGTTTATTATTTGTTGCCTCAGCAAATGTGCCAAGACTGCTACCAGTACAGTAAGCACAGACCGATCGTGATAAATGGGCTTTGATACCGTAGTCTCTAATCTGTCCAACTTTTCTTCAGGAATTTTCAGTAAGGACTTAATCATATTAACTTCAGAAACCCATCTTGTTGGTGCTGTTGTCTGAGGTCTGGCCTCTCCCTCTTGCGTATCAGTTGCATGAGTAAATTTTCTGACATTCGCTACTAGAGCAGACACCTTTCATACAAGCTTTTTCAATGATCCAGCTTCCCTCATTCCAACTTTTAAAACAAGTTGCAGAGTGTGTGAAATGTATACAGGGGTCATGTTCAGGAAGGAAACGCCGTGAATCATCTGAATAGTTATGTACAGGTAAAGATTCACTCTCTGATTCTGAGATGTTCCCTGTACTACTATCAAATCTATTTAGGTGTAGAATATGATGTGTTTGTTTGGGGGGGGGGGGGGCTTGGGTCCAGCGAAGGAGAAACCTTTAATCATGTTTGATCCATTGTCCGTGATTACATACGACAATTTGTTGGTCATCTTAAAGAAATTAACTACATCCTCAGAGTGAGCAAGGATATTTTCTGAGGGGTGACAACCTGTAAATCTCCGATAGGATAACATTACTGAGTGTAGCTTCCAGTCATGTATGATGTAGGCAGTCACTCCTAAAGGCTACGCATTTGTCTCTTACTCCGGACATCTAGTGTAATATCAGTGTTTCGGACAAGTATCATTATGCAGATAGCACTTGGCTGGAGTTCACACTTATTTTCAACAAAGCTGTTGACAAATGTCTACGACTTGGGATAACATATCGAGGCTTCATGTACTTAGCAAATCCTTAAATTCCCGTGCCTCTGCAAATGACATTGATTGTAGAGTTCCAGCAGTGCAGGTGGCAGTTTTGTGAGGAATAGGTTTCTGGCGTGGGTGTGAATGTTTGACTTGTTCTCTCTCGTTTCGGATAGATGGTACTGTGGATTGGGTCATACTTATTTGTTGTAGAAGAACCAGTCTCAGATCTTCGCAGCAGCACTGACGCTTAAGTAAAGTGAAGATAAAGAGAACAAAAAAACATAGCTCTGATAACACCCATTGCTGGTTTTCTTCCAGTACGTGCTTTTCAAGTGTCACAGCCCAAAGGACAGGTGATTTATGTACTGTAACAACCCAAAAGATTCGATTAATTATGATCTATACCAATGGAAATTTGCCTATAATGTGTTGCGAGCGGGAAATCAGCAAGGAACAGGTCACATAACGAAACTAGTTTCTAATGAGGATGACCATATTTGCCATAATGATAAATTTAGCTATTTCATGTAAAATTCAACAGTTCACCATTGGATTTTAGAAACCCCAGCTCGATGTAGACCTAGTGAGAGAGAGAGAGGGGGGGGAGCATAATTACCTTCTTTCTTTTCGTAGCATGGAACTAAAGTTGATTCTACTAATGTGCTACTAATACTTTTACTTCTAGCCATCAATAATTTACGCCAAAAAAAAAAAAATCTGCAGCTAAAATCGCTTATTAACGAGTATGTCATTAAAACTGTGTTCATCAAACAGGCATTAAAAGTCGTACCTCTAATGACCTCCAAAGCTTAATTTATTTACTCTCTGTCCCCCGGATGTCATCATTATGATGGCACTCATTTCCCTATACAATAGCGTGTACTGATGATTGTGCCCCTCCTCCATTTTAACACAGGTTACTCCTAAGAATGATACAGTATGCACAATCCTTTTACATAGCCTTATCCTAAGGCTCGTAACACTTGGCCCCCTCCTTTTTGTTGCATCCCCCCCCCCCACTTCTTTTCATGAGATGCCCTCGCCAACCCTTTGCAAGAACATATACGGTATATTTGCTACTGAGTTGAGGAAACGAAATTTTGTTGACTCCGCCCCTTGGAAAAGGACTTTAATATTACATCCACCCAACTGCATACCCATGCGAAAAAAAAAAAAGGTCATTTTCCCAGCTGAAGGGCCAGCACTGTATTGCTTTAAAAAATTTACACCAGCAATTGAACAGATGTACCTTCAGATGCTGCAGTAGGTTAGGTACTTGTTCTTGAAGCTGATTTTTTTTTTTTTCCACAACATTTACAGCATGCTCTGATGGCACCACTTCTGTTTTGAGAGATAATGAAATGTTCACACACCACTGACGACTGATTAGATGACATTTCTAAATTTCTGGATGGTTAAATGAACCTTAATGTTACTCAGAATGATGCTAGTAGTCAATCGCTTTGTTAAGACAAGAAGCGGTGCCAAGGCACAGAAAACCCGTCCCCGACAGTCATTATAGTGCTAACGTATAAACACAACAGGATATCTAGTCAAAGATGTCACATATCAAACTTGGAGTCAATCGGGTGAAAATTGACGATTGTATGCCCATTTAAAATTTTCGGCTCGACCCACCTAACTAACCCCCCTACTGCTAACTGGGAGATGACCCCCCCTCCCCTCATTTAATGAGGCATGTTATAGGAGACATGTTATAGGTTTCATGTGGATATGGCGAAATTGAAAGGAAGTATGGCGATTTTTTTTTTTTTACATTTTAAAACATTTTTGGGCCTACAGCCTTGGTCTTGGCCCAATTTGCCCAAAATTTAATCAGGTAATCAGAAGGTCTTAGTCCATCATCCCTGTAATTTTAGTCAAAATCGCCCCGGTAGTTTTCGCGTAAAGTTGCTAACAGACGGACAGACAAATTGACAAACAGACAAACTGAGTGAAAACAATATCCATCCCCGAGCCCCTCCGGGACGGGGATAGGTGAGTATAAAATCTCGAGAGAGAATAAACGTTATAAAATGATAATACGATTATCTGTGCAGAAGTAGAATTAACTCCTTGCACAGTGATTAAGCCCATCATCTTTAATAAGGCAAATCTTTGTACAGGCAGATTTTATTACTTTTACTTGGTCATTAGCATGTTTTACCGCTTGAAGCTAAGATCACGTATTCATGCTCCGAATCTTGATTCTGGGATTTCATTAATTCACACACTTACAAATTCAAGCCCACACAACTTATCTACCTCTAGGCTGAGAGAAGCGAGTCGCTCACAGGTTGGTTATCTACATCTCACCAGTCCGCATTCCGTACCGATGCATACTGGACATGATCAGCACCACCAAAGCAAACGTACTGACATGCTGGGCAACACCAATTTCATAATGTTCAAATCGCATACCATTTTATAGTAATGCTCAGTCTATCCAAATTTCATAGCATATTGTAATACCTCTTTGTGCGTTCAAACTAAAGTTAGCAGTCAAATGGATGATATTTCTGATAATAAATATACGACCATTCATCAAATTATTCGACGAATGCGAATATTTTGCCAAAGTATTCGAATACGAGTGTGAATACCTTGATATTTATTAACAATAACTCGAATACGAATAAGTATGAATACTGTATTCGAATATATTCGAAAACTATATCCAAATACAAATACTCGTACTCCATCCCTGCTGTCTGCTTGTATATCTCTCTATCCTATTAGCTGTCTGTATTTCTGTTTCTGTCTTCTGCCTGTG
The DNA here is from genome assembly GCA_018397915.1 of Birgus latro. Lineage (NCBI taxonomy): Eukaryota > Metazoa > Arthropoda > Malacostraca > Decapoda > Coenobitidae > Birgus > Birgus latro. The sequence goes on from JAGKTI010036691.1 coordinate 4,966, forward strand.
TTCTTGTAATACTTCTTTCATATTTTGCAGTCTACACGAAACAAACCACAATGACACATTAGCTGTATTCAGTTGCACCAGCGCTCAAGGTGGGCTGGATGAGAATAGCAGTACCATTCAGTTTATGCTTCCACGCATTAATTCAACGGTAGCATCGTCCACAAACCCAGCGGATTTAACAGATATTGTGCATGCCAACGTTTGTTGACCCAGACGCTGATGTTCTCGGTATCTTAGCCTGGTCATCTAAACATCGCCTGTTATCCACAGTCCCTTGATGATTTGATGAAAGTGCTGGAGTTGCTATCGAGGGACTTAAATGTTGAGTGGCTGAACAGAGTGTTCCCCTTACGAAAGTCAGCCCCTTACTGAGCTACATCTGCATAGCCCGCAGTGTGGGAACGCGTGTTTACTCAGCGCTTTTGGTGGGGGCACATAGTGAGGGGGGGGGGCATATATACATGGGGGGCAGATGGGGTACAGTACTTCACGGGGTAGCTGAGATGGTGTCTCCTGACACGAGAGAGGAGTTATATGGAGATTGTCTAAAATACTACGGTAGGTCGGCGGTTTGTACAAGGAGGAAATATGATAAAGGGGTTGGAGGGAGGACATGGCTTCTTCTAGGGGATGTATTCAAGTTATTTACATGGTTACAATGGAGGTATGTTGATAGAAGATACACAAGGAGTTATGTTGATATATGATACACAGGGAGTAATGTATGGGTATGTGCCCAGTAAGGTTCTTAAATATATATAATATTATGTTAACTATAAGATACACAAGGATTATGGTATGGGTATGTGTTCAGTAAGGTTCTGATATATACATAATATTTGAAAAAAAAAATCTATATAATTTGCACATTTCCTTCCTTTTTTTTTTTCTGTTAGTTTCTGTGTCATACATTACTGTATCAGAGATATGCCATCCTTTGCTGGTGGTACTATTTCCGTCCACAGTTTGTTCATTTATCAGTTGGCATTGGTAGTCACTGAATGTGAGGGCACTAAGTACGGGTAGTTTCAACATCTTGTGGAGGTCGTACTATGCCTGTTGCGATTCGGATTTTCCTGCAGTGTGTGTTCCATTTTCCTGAGACAACAGTGCACTGCACAGATTATGAGTAGAAAACCTATGAAAGAGATAACCACAGGGGGAAACACAACTGATGGATGAACCCATGAATGGCTGAAGGCCAGAGAAAATTGATCCATAATGAAGTCACTGTCGTTGAGGAATGTAAGCATATGCATTTTGGGGGAGGTGATGGTAATGTTAGCAGAAGGCATGTCGATTGATTGGAAGATGTCATAGGAGTGTTTACGGACTGCTTGGTGGTAGCGAGTGGCGTAAGTGATGACTGACTGATTTGACAGTACAATAGTCCGGTGCTTTGTAGAGACCACTAGCAGGTACGGAGCGGACCGAAGAACCAGGACACTTGATGGTGACAGAGATGGGAATAGTAAATAAGAAGTACTGGACGTGGTTCAGGTGAGCATGGTGGACTGGGAGTTCAGGAGCTGGAACAAAGGAACAGGTCGTGTATATGGAATGGTTGCGAACTAAAGCAGACTCACAGGGTGTAGCGCTGCTAGGGTAGATAGCTAAAAGGTGGGCAGCACATAGACGAGAGGTAGGGGTGAGGGAGGAACATTTCTGGAGGTCTGTGGAAGAAAGGAAGGCAACTGAAAGATGGTCATGGGAAAGGAGGAAATATTCCGAAGGAACAGATACTTTCAGTAAGGAGTTGTTGTACCGGAATGGGAAGGGAATGATATGCAAAAGGTTGAAGGTGATGGCAGAACGTAGAGGAATATAGACGACGACGGATTTGGTGAGAAAAGTGGCCTCGAGAACCGAATAGTAGTAATCGAGAGAGGGGTAGAGTAGGACTGGGGACAGAGCGAAAGTAGAGTGAGCCCATTCTAATACAGAACGGAGAGCTGAGATAGGTACTAAGTCTGCAGTGCCACGTCCATTAATAGCATCGACTAGGATACGAACCAAGGTAGAGACTTGAGAGAGTAGAGAGTCAATGGCAAGTTGATTATTCACATTGAGTTTGAGATAGAAGAACTGAGAAATAGCGTTGAGATTTGAGAGGTGTTGTTTTAAGATGTCGGTGAAGTTGTTCAGAGTGTAAGTTACTTCATTTAGGTGGGCTGTAATCTTCTGTAACATAGTGTGTTGGACCTTGATGATTCGGCGTTGAGATTCTAGGGCTGAAGCTAAATGAGCGAGATCAGATTTAAAGCTAGAAAGGTCAAGGGCTGTAGAGACACCAAACAAGCCACTTAGAATCTCACCTCCGAGGTCAAAGAGACCTCGTTTCACACGAGAACGACCTACGGGTGTCTGAATGGAAAATGTGTCATTGTGCTCAGTGAATTTGCCAGTTACGTATTGCAACTGCCAGGAGAGTGGTAATAAAAGATGATATAAGTACTGATATGGGTTGTGTTTCCCCATGATGGCCGAGAGATGGGTCTTGATTTCGTGGAGCTGGTGTGCGTAGGCAGGCAGGGCGATGGCTACATCAGCCATGGGCGCAAGATCGTAGCACAAGGAGACTACATCTCCGATGAGCATTACCTCGCCTCCCGAGCCGACCAAGGCCCCGGGACATACTCCACCATCGTCCTCACCCGACCCGGACCCTAGGAGGGTCAGCGCTGCCAGCGGGTAGACCGCTAACATCGCACCTAGAAAATTAGGTTAGAATTAATGGGAGAGTTCCTGGAGAGGGTGACAGGCGGAATGCAGTTTGGATCGATACTTACTGGTTGATGAATGAGTAGGTTTAGGTGGAGATGAAGAAGATAGATAGGTAGGTGGAGATGGGGTAGATTGAGGGAATTGTGGAGTAGGAGGGGTAGCAGTAGGCTGTGCAAGTGATTCTTCCAACACTAGGCCTCGTGGTGCACACTTTAGATCGTCAGCATGGACCCACTTGGTGTCTGTAGTGGATAGATCTTGGATGTGAAATTTGTTACCTTGTTTATTAATCCGAGGAATTCCATCGACATGTGGGTACGTTGCGATGTTTTGTCACAACTACACCCATCGACGTATGGGTACATCGGGCAATTGCAAGGGTCATAATTTGCACAATTTTCAAGTTTCATGGGTGATTTTTGGTAGGCATATGTGGGAGACCTTCCTCTACCTGCTGTCAAGCGGGAATACTGCCTGACCCCACCTAACCACCCCTCCCCCCCCCACACTGGGCAATTCACCTGTTAGCAGTAAGCCGGCCACTAAAGGTCTGTTGCCCCACGGTCTCTCCAATGAAAGTGATTCTTGAGGTGGAGGACAAAGAAATAAAGAAGCTAGAGCAAGAAACAAACAAGTGATGAGGTGATAATGTCATAAAGGAAGGTGCCATATGTGAATGTGTTTGGTGACTGAACAATGCTTCTATTGCCTATATAAATATGTTATAACCAATATAGTGTGTTACTACACATAAATTCGTAAAATACATAAATAAATACGCAATTGAAAGTGGCTTGAATTAGTTAACCCTTCCATAGTTCGTTTTCTTTAGCCAAGTACCCTGAAAAAGAAGGAAAACGTAAGGTTGCATGACATCTGTATCAACATTTTTAAGCACAGGATCGCGATTTCTCTATTAATTTTCGATGTTTCTCACCAAAAGGGAAGGTTTGAGCCAATAAAATAAAAAAAAATCTAAAAATGCTCGGGATATTGGGGTATCGTAGGTTGGAAATCGGTCGGGACGTGACGAGTTAAGGACGCGGTGGGGCCCAGTAAATTTGTCATCCATTATAGAGGGGCACGTATGGGAATGAGCAAAGACTAGATCACCGACGTTGATAGTGATAGGAGAGGCAGATTTATGTTGGCACTGCATCATGTCCTCCTGAGATGAAGCGAGAATGGATGTTACATACTGATGGATTGTTTGGAAGTTGGCCAATTTTACTTTCACATAATCATCCATGTTATAGATGGGGTCTGGCTTTGAGGATAACAGGGAGTATGGTAGGGCTTTGTCAAAACCAAAGAGGACAAAGAAGGGAGATTTGCCAATTGATGCGTTAATGGAGCTATTGATTGACGATGCCACTTGAGGAATCCAGTCATCCCATGACGAACTATGGGAGCCTACGTGTCTGAGGCACTCTAAGATTTTCCTAGAAAACTTCTTACAGCATCGGTGGTTGTAGGTTCTGGGAAACTGATGATCGCCTTAGTTTTGTCGTCATTAGTATGAATGCCATGTGCATCGACGACATGTCCTAGAAACTGATTTTCTTTCTCAGGAAGTCGCATTTACTGAGGTTGATTTTCAGGCCTGCTAGCTGTAGGCGTTCAAATACTTGTTGTAGTTTGGGAAAATGGTCAGGGACTGATTTACTCACAACAATGATGTCATCTAGGTAAGCAAAAAGAGTGTGTCCCATCATGCCACTGAAGACCGAATGGATAAATCGCATGAATACTGATGGAGCATTCCTCAAACCATAAGGAAGTCTCTTAAAATGAAAATATCCGGAAGGGGTGCTGAAGGCTGTGATTGGGCTAGAGAATTCTTCCATTTCGACCTGCCAGTAGCCACTGAGGAGGTCTAGGGATGAAAAGACTACTTATTTCACGGTCTGGAACAGTGACAGCATTTACCTTATGGTAGTCCACTACTGGTGTAAAGTTGCCATCCTTCTTTTGGACGAAGAAAAGAGGGCTATTCTATGGACTGACGGAGGGTTCGATAATGTCCTGAACTAATATTTTCTGTACTGTCTGATCTGTTTGTTTTCTCAAGCTGTGAGGTAACTGATTCGCTGGTATGTAAATCGGCTGAGTTCCTGGTACTAGTTCTATGTGATGTTTGACAAAATCTCTCCTGCCCGTCAATTCTCCGGGTAAGGTTACCACATTTCTGTAAGTGTGCAAAAGGTCGAGCAGTTGAGATTTATGTTGTGGAAAATCACTCGAGAGCAGGTCAGGTGAACGAGTCGGAGCAGATCCCGTAGAGTTAATGGCACATACACCTGTTGGTTTACTATCATCAGCATGAACAGTAGGGATAGAGGATTCTTGGCACACCATTACGGCTGCTGGGTATACTAGGAAGTCTCCGATCTTTATACCTCTTTTAAGTTTCAGTGGAGCATTAGTGACATTGAGCAAGTATAGATAGCATAGACAGTCCTCTAAGATCCATGCACCATGGAGACTCATAAGTTAAGCCATTCACACAACACGTCGCAGGTAGGGTTAGTACATCCACTTCTTCTTTCGCACCTACAACACGAACAGAGACTTTGGTGAATTCATGCGGTAACAAAATTGTGCACGTATTCGTTACTGCACGCTTCATCTCCGTGTGTTGGAGAACATCAGTCAGACTCTGTGAGGTAGTTAACTGAGACATGTATGAGTCGGCTGTAGTGCTGTCGTTAGAGGAGTTTGGAAGAGCCTTTTCTGAATGCTGAGAGGTTGTATCATCAGGTGTCGAGGAATTCATGTCCTTGCTCTCAGTCAGTGAGGGAATGATCTCTTTATTCTCAGATGATGATGATGATGGCTTGTCTTGTTCTGTTCTTTTAGGTAATGAGAGAGTGAGGGGGGACTGAATGACTGAGTTTATCATAAGTACAGGACAGGGACATTCCATACTGTATACTGGGAACCCAGAAATGTCTATACCACTACAGGCAGGTAATAATGCAATGGAGTGTTGTGCCATGGTGGGTAAGCCAATAAGGGCATCTGCTGGATATTGTAATTCGTTAGTAACATGAAATTCTATTAAGAAAGGGAGCAAGGCGCTGTCTAGTTGTACTTCTACAGTGACTCTTCCCTTGACCTTAAACTCTGAGCCTTCTACACCGCATAGGTGAATGTTAGGCGGCTCAAGGAAACTGACGTGTTTTGCGGCGGCGTTGAATGATGTCTAAAGAGGTATCAGAAATCAAGTTTACTATAGATCCGGTGTCCATAAAGAACGATGTTGGTATGTCATTACTCCATCCTAGAATGACTAGGCCTGAGGAAGTTATGGGCCCAACATGGCAGATGGGGAGTTGGTG
>JAGKTI010036692.1:0-11029 GCA_018397915.1 Birgus latro
CCTTTTTTTTTTGTATTTTTTACCCCCTGTCTTGGTACCCATTTTTTTTTTATAATTATCCTCTACATCTCCCTCACATCTCACCTTTTTTTTTTTTTTTGTTTTTTAAATCACCGTCCTCCTGTCACTTCCTATTTTTTCCCGCCTTTCAGCACCTCACTTCACTCCTTCCCTTTGTTTTTCCCCTTCACACATCTCTCTACTTTCCCCAGTTTGTATTTTTTCCCCCCCTATTCAGCCTTTCAGTCAGGTTTCTTTCGGTGCATTCCTTGGCTTTAAGTAATCGGCTCGTCATTGGTAGGTTTATAAAGATGTCTATTCAGGTTTGTGGCGTGGATGTTCGGTTTTACATGTTACTGATTCAGTCCAGTGCCTTACTTTGTTTTATTCTCTTCAGACGATTTTATTGACGTTAAGGTGGACTTCATACTTCAGGGGTTAAATAAATCCCTCTACCTTAAGTCTGCAAGATGAAGGAAATGGTCAGAATGTAAGAAAGTTTAATATACGAATGCCAAAGCGGACTGAAGGAGGTTTAGGCAGGGTGTATGAGGTGGGTGGTGGTGAGTGTGAAGAGAGTGTGGGGTGAGGTAAGATAGTGTGGTGGGGTAGTGTGGTGAAATTGTGTGGTGGGGTGAAGTGTGTGGTGAGGTGAAGAGTGTGGTGAGATTGTGTGATGGGGTGAAGAGTGTGGTGAGATTGTGTGGTGAGGTAGTGAGTGGTGATATTGTGTGGTGATGTAAGGAGTGGTGAAATATTGTAGTGAAGTAGGGAGTGTGGTGAGATAATGTGGTGAAGCAAAGAGTGTGGTGAAGCAAAGTGTGGTGAGGTAGTGTGGTGGGGTGAAGAGTCAATTTGTGGGGCAAGGTAAGGGAGAGGCAAGTGAGGTAGGGCGCCTCCTGCCTGACCCCCTCCCACCCCGCCCGGCTGGTCACTTTATTGGAGGTTTTTAGGACAGCGGAATCAGCAGAGGCAGACTGCTCCACTGGGCCGCTGCCGGATGGATGCTGCGGCCTGGAATGTTGAAAAAGATTATAGAGGAAGGCAAGGTTTAACTCAGAGATTACATTTACACACATACACACACACCACTTCACATTCACATACACAGCTCTCGATACAGGCTTCTCGATTCGTACTTGTCCAGCGTGAGGAAGGGTTAATTCTGGTTGTCACTCTCCCCCCCCGTGGAAAAGGACAGTTCTGCTATAGACACTTTCAGGACGTGAAGGGTTGGATACAGTCTCCATTAACTCACCCATCACGGTAGATCATTCTCAGGGTGAATAAAATTGTTTGTCGGCAGGAAGAATGAAGTTTAAAAGACGTCACCGGGTTGGCTTTGAGTTGGCCGGTCACAGCGATGCACAGAAAAAAAGAAAAGAAAAAAAAAGATTGGCTTTAGTTGTGTTAGAGGAGGAGGTCGTGCGGGTGATACCAGAGTCTAAATGCCATGGGAGACCTCGTTATTTTTATGCGTGCCAGCTCAGTACGGTGCGAATTTAATAGCCATCGTCGCCAGTTACTTTCTCACTGTTTTTGTGGTGTGGGTGAGGACATGAAATAGGAACAATCATTAGTGTGTACCTAGAGACGCGTCATCATTCTGATGCGTGAATAAATGGTTCCCGCCTCTCCACCTTGCGCAGTACATCATGTCACTCGAAGCTGCTGAGGCCCACTGGCATATTATCAGCTTACAAAATTACCAGTGTTGTTTTTGCGTGGTGCACTGAGACACCGAGAACTTGATTTACACCCACCCCCTAAAGGCAGGCGCCATTTTAGGAGGGTATGCATTGGGCGCTGGTGTAGTACTGGTACCGGGGAGAGGAGGGGTGTGAGTTTACACTGTGAGGAAGGGGCCACACCTACTGTACACTTACTGTTAGTCTACCTTCATCCCAACACCGCAACCTGCTCTCTTGTTAGGCCTACTACCTACTTCTTCGTTGTGCCCACCTCACATGTCTGCCTTCCGCCTCTGTCTCTTCCTCGTCTCGTCTACTCACAGCAGGTCGTATGAAGGTGTAGGTAAATCAGTTTTAAGTATAGTCATCGAGTGTCTTGGCAGGTGAATTGGTATACGGCATCATTTTGGTTGATGTTCTATAAATGTAGGTACAGTATGATATTCTCTTTCTAGTTGCAGTATGATCAGTGTCCGTAGAAGACCTATACTTACGGTACTTGGAGTTAAACTTGATATTTGTCCGTATTATCCGTTCTGCTTTAACGACCATATGCTGAAACTTGATATATGTGAAGGGGAAGAGAAATCACGTAATTCTTTGATGGTCATTTACGTACAGTCAGTTGTTTTTAGAGGTGGTCAGTCTACCTCCTTTTTTCGGTATGCGGTCCAAAGCAGTGTAGAGAAATCATAGGTGTTCTTTCGTGGTTTACAGGTTATTGTCAGCAGTTTTGTGCTTGCTTTCCCCATCGTGATTTAAGCTGTGTACGGCTGTAAATCTCAATGTATGCAGTTGTATCCCAGTGAGTGATGGTCTGTCAGTGTGGATTAGGTTAAGTCTGTTGTTACTGTATTTCCACAATTTTCCTCTTTGAAGTTAGAAATCTAAGGCTATAAAGGGCATCAAATAGGTAGCTTACGGTTTGAGTCAGTAGGCATATTAGTGAGGCTTGGTGATGAGGTTGTGGTGTGTGTGTGTGTGTGAAGATATTTGTGTAATTCGTCGATACTTTCCAAGGTTTTCAGCGTGTAGTTTGGTGTTTATGTAAGAGTAATGGAAGTTGCTGATGGTTACACGGCTTTATTGGGTTGTGTTGAGTGAATTGAGCACGGTGGAAGGGGGAGTGAGGGGGGGAAAGAAGGTAGGATACGAGAGGCAGCAGCGAGGGATGTGTGACAGGAGGCGGGAGTGGAAGGAAGGAGGGTAGAGGAGGTAAGGGGAAGAATAATAGAGGTGGTGAGGCAGGAAAAGAAGGTGGTGAGGTGAGGAGTGAGGGGAGGGAGGTAGGATGAAGTGAGGAAGATGGTAGGAAGGGAGGTTAGGTGATGGAGAGAAGAGAGTGAGATGAGGCGAGACAGAAGGGAGATGAAGGAAGATGGGAGGGAGGTGATGCGAGAGGTGAGGAGAGGCAAGAGAGTAGGAAGGAGGTGAGGAGAGGCAAGAGAGTAGGAAGGAGGTGAAGTGAGGCAGGAAGAGGGGAGGGAGGTGTGGCAAAGCAGGATTAGGGGGTGGCGAGAGGGAATGAGAGACAGGAGAGGAGGGGAAGGAGAAGAGGCAGCAGCAGGGAGAGGAGAGGCAGGAGGGAGGATGGAGAGGGGGAAGAACGTAAGGAAGGACGGAGGGAGGGAATGAGGGAGGAGGAAGGGAGGGAGTAAAGCAGGAGGGAGGGGGGTGAGGAGAGGCAAGAGGGGGGCAAGCTAACCATACCACCTGTCCGCGTGCCTGCCTACCTGTCCGCCAAGGTCGCAGCTGTACCTCGTGACATTCCTCCACCGGTGGCGACAATAACCAGGCTCCTGCGGTTTTTATGCATGTGCTGAATACCGGAGTCGGGCAGCGTACACCTCAGAAACCGCCTCCAATGACGCGTAGGAGCAGTGGCGATCTCAGGACTCGGTTGTTTTCAAGTCCCTGCTCCTACACTGCCCTGCCTTGCCCGGCCCTCTGGCGGTGGGACGTGGCGCTACTTCATTCTTGCCACCGACTCGCCATACCAATATTGCTTCTCCAGGTGTAGAGTAATATGCGTGTTTGTACCTGTGCGCGTCCATGCAACATCAGTCACAGCCAAACAGCAACAGTACATCGTTTTGTTATGATGCACAGGTGTCCAGTAAAGGGCCATTTGCAACCAAAATAGGTGCCGACCAAACAACATACGAATGAACATAAGCTACTTTATTTTTTTCGACCTGAATTCCCGTGTACTCAAGCAAAGATATGTCTTTGTTTACCACTTACCTCCTTTGTTAGAATACTTGTTTATTGGTGAAAATGGATTTTGCTATAGAGCCACTTACTGCTCGTTTTTGCTTATGCCTGTTTCTATTATCCACCACGTCCATATCACTGATGCAGTCGTCGCCAAGGCTAAAGTGATGCTAAGTAGACCTGCTGGACCGGATGTTACTAAAGGCACACGTGATATATAATGTAGTTTTACTAAGTTTCACGTGAGAATGGACGTGAACTACAGGTTTTATATTTTATTCCAGATAATGGGAGAGCTTTTCTTCTTCTTCTTCCATGTAAAACAACAAACACAAACAACACGTGGATGAAAAACTTCCCTGATAATGTATGTTTTGGCGAAGGATCCATTACAGTTATACTAAGTGACGCCCGGGCACTCCACCAGCTCAGAGAAACCCCCCGCGTCCCGAGAGTTAACAGCTTAAGTCCATTTATGTGCTGTTTGTTTTAGATTATCAATTTTAGAAAGCGAGAGGAAGCACAGCAACAAATAAATATGACTAAAAGCTAGCGGAGGAATTAGCACGAGCGATTTGAAAGCCTAGAGATGTTTGTGGAACGCATAAAGAGAATGTGTTAGGAATGCTGACGACGTTACGTGATATATAGTACTGAGATCCGAGGAAGATTATGAGGAGGTTCGTTGGTCAAATAACAATGTGTCGTTAGATGTTACGTGATGTTGATGTATGGGGATGCAAGTTCGTGAATGATGAGGGCAAGAAAATTATTAACTATGGATGGAGGCGAGTGGTTGGAGTTTGGGTGACATGAAATTGGGTGGTTAAAGTATGGATGGCTGTGCATGACCAGGTTTGCTTCCCCCCTCCCTTCCCCCCCCCATTTATTATTATTTTTTTTTTCCTCAGTGGTTCAATCTCACTGGTGTTGCGAGAAGAAATTAATTAAATGAAGCAAGTGATGGGCATGGATAGTGGTGTGTTCCTGGATGCATAGTATGGCTGTTTCTGTGAGTGTGTGTGTTTTTTTTTAAATCCTATTGTAGCAGTGGGATATAATGTTATGATAATGGTGATGTTTGTGCTCACTGTTTACGGCTTTTTTTGAACACTAAATTTCTCGTAAAACTCTTAAACGTCCTTGCTGAGTGCCGTCCTTCATACCCGCTTGGTGCTCCTGGCGATGGGAGAACTTGTAAGGCAACTTTTTGGCTTGACAGTAAAATCTGATGCGCAGGTTTATCTATCAACTTCATCCATGTTTGCATACTATAAATTCGATAACTTATTACTTGCTTAAGCTTGTCGGAATATCACAAGCGTCTGGATCCATCAGGTGGTTGGTATCTGCGTGCGGCCTTGTGTGGAAAGTTTGGTGAGAAAGTTTATTATCCTGGTTTAGTGTGTTACTGCGTCGTGAGGTGTTGGGAGTATGAGCGATGTATGCTTACGTGCACTTGCTGTTGTTGTTATTGGTGGTGGTGCTGCTGTTTGTTGTCTGATTGGGGAAAAAATTGTGAACTTTTGCCCTACATGCCATACAGTTCTACCTGCAATACTCACCTGCTCCACCACCCAGTCAGACTCATTCTACCCACCCTTCTCCTCCCACTGAGTACTTTTGCTGCCCCATCAACACGTAGATTTTCAAAGATAATTTATTTTTTATAAACGCCAGCACCAACGATGCGCTTTGTTCAACGTCCAGCTTAACAGGGTGTACTCGTCCTGCTTTACCCTATCACACACAATCATCACATCCCATTCATTCCAGTTTTTCTTCCACCTCACCAATTTTTTCCCCCCTGGCCATTGTTTGAGCCACCACTGAACCAATAGATATGCGTTTTTGCACATGGCCTTCGAACCTGAAACCAGCCTCATTTTTACTGGTGAATTACTCTGCACTCATTGGGAACTTCACGTAGTTTTTACTTTTCTCCCCTCTACAAATTTTCGTCTCTGAATCCATCGTCGCGGTAGGGGTGCGTTTTGGATGGAATACGTGTTTGTAGGGATTAGCTGAGTCGATCCGCGTTGACTTATTTGGATCTGTTGGGCGTGAGGGAACATGGAAGTGCCTGGAACACCTGCAGTGACCTAATTATATATTTTGAAAACCATTGCACTGCGGGAGCTGATTTTGCGCTCACACCTTCACGGGCATTACCTCTGTTATTTTGCACTGACCTGAATTGACCTGCTTGACCTGGAGTGAAATGACCTAAAATGACCCAAGCCGACAGTAGCAGGCCTGAACTTATTTGCTTGGGTCAGTTCTGGCTCTTACTGTTAACCCTCCGAGAAGGTCAAGACGCGCAGTGAACCCAAGATGGACTGACACTGAACGAAGGTGAAAGGTAGCGGGGTTCGATTTCACCTGTCAAGAAAGAATGTAAACAGACCAAATTTGACCTGAATAGCTCTGAAATTACCCGACTGAGCCTGGATGAATTTGGAAGTTGTGCATGGACCTAGTTGGACGTAAATGACTCTTGACTGACTTTACCTGATGCATTGGCTGTAAAAATCCCCAAATGGACTCTTAATTAACCTGAGTATGTTCTAAATTGACATAAACGATTCTTCCTAGTTTAGCTTTACTGCATCAGCTTTCATGGCAAACTAACGAGTCATTTTCCCTTCTTTGCAGGTCAGTTGAGTTTCAGTATCGTACCAGCAACTTGCGCGGGAACTGTAAGGCTGGGACTGATTGCAGGTGTGTAAAGGTAAGTTCCGCCACAGCTGGTATTTATGTCACGGACGCTTTTAATTGTATGGCAAATTTCACCCCTCATGCTGTTCATAATTCTCTCTCTTACTGTGCCTTTTTGTGGATCCTGCCTCACTGCATCTTTAGGTGGGAGGAAGGGTTGTGATGGTGGTGGTGATAGTGGTTGTGGTGGTGATGGTAATGGTGATGAGGATAGTGGTTGTGGTGGTGATGGTAGTTGTGATGATAGTGGCTGTGGTGATGATGGTAGTGGCGATGATGATGATGATGGTGATGATAGTGTGATGATGATGATGTACGTGGAAAAAACAGATGTTGCGGACGTTGCAGAGTACGCACAAGGATCAAGACAGGTGATGTGGTTGCAGTGCCGCTGATGCTGGGAGAATTAAAGCACATTTTTCCACGCTCACCAAGCATAGCGGTTTCCTGATAAAAAAGTAGCAACTGCGTATTATCGTCCAGGCAAACAGGAAGTTGTTGAAATATTAGCAGGCAGCGATAATGAGAAGTACATTGAGGTGGTACGGCCACGTGGAGATGATGGAGAAGAGACTAACGAGGAGAGTGAGTGAGGTGGAGGGGGGGTAGACGGAAGGGGAGGCCAAGGATGAGATGGTGTGTATGAGAGAGGGGGTGTGAGCTGGGATCAGGGCAGTAAATTGGCAGGGGACCGGGCGACGTGGAGGCGATTTGTTTGTGGCCACCCCTTACGGGATTAAGGCGTCTGGCAATAGATGGAGATACATAGCGATAATGAGCAAGGAGTAGGAAGGCAGACCACTCGAATTTTCAGTAAATCGCAGCTGGGACGGTGTTTGAGGATGAAGGATTAACAAGCCTCCTAAGATGCTGTGCCAAGATCCGTATACTCATCAGAAAGGAGGGTCTCTTAACACCTTTTCCTGAGAGATTTGTTTTGTATTTTGACCATCATTAATGTATGTTAGTGTATATTCATTTTTTTTTTTTTTACAGTGAAAGGATATATTACGTAAAAATATAATTAGAGAGGTAGCCTATACTGTATGTTAGTAGTATAAGTGATGACTGCACTACACTACACTGCACTACACTACACTACACTACACTACACTACACTACACTACACTACACTACACTACACTACACTACACTACACTACACTACACTACAAACGGGTCCACCTGCCTGTTTCACCTGTCCTCACACCTAAGCATCCTACGGTTTATCCAGGTGTGTGTGTGTGTGTGTGTGTCTGGCGATTTGCAGGTTGGGCTCACGAACTGAAAGCTTTGTTTGTCTTCGTTTTAAATCCTCCCGGCCACTGCTTCTCCTTATTCATTGGTTTACTCTGGCTTGTTGAAATGCTGTCTAGTTATTTTTTGTCCTCCTTTCTCCAGTCTGCCTTGTTAGCTAAAAATGATGCTTGGGATTATTTTTTTTTTTTATCGTACTGAACTCCCATTCTTCCCTGGGTAATAAGTCCTGATAAATGAAGGGAGTCGCAGGCAAAGGGTTATAGATGAGTGTCTATTTTTACGCCGCATCTCGTCTTTGTACTGTACCCTCCTTTGTTTTCCCCGCTTCTCCACACTGTCCCACTGGATTAAACTGCTCCTTGTAAGTCTAATTTATGTCCTGATGGAGAGAGAGGGGCTTGCAGTTTGTAGGTAGGAGAGTGAGTGCTGTGTTTGTACTCCCTTCGTCTTCTACGATACTCCTCTGTTCTCACCTCTACGCGTTTCCTTGTTAGATTGAGATTGTCTTGTTGTTGTGATTAATTGGGGAGGGGGTGAATGTTACTGAGTCGAGGTTATGCTGTTACAGAATGGAGGTTAAAGAATTATTGTTTGTTACTCATTTCACACACACACACACACACACACACACACACACACACACACACTGTCCTTGCTTCTCCTCCTGGGTAAGTTTTTTGTTCTGTGGTCCCATTTTTGTCGCGATAGATGAACCGATGTCACAGAATGGTAGGTGGAAGTGAGGGCTGTATTCCTCTCACAAACTCATCTCTCCCATACTCACTTCTTTTCGTCCTCACCTCTCCCCTCATCTCGGGACAAAGATGCAGTTCGTGAGTTTTAATTTTGCCCCTGATTAATGGAGAGAACACCAGGTGAAGGATGGGAGTGAGGTGTTATTTTGTGTGTGTGTTCCATTTTGACTGAACCTTCACCCGCACAGACCCATGCACTTCCTCGTCCTCACTTCACTGTACTTTCAGTAGAGAGATTCAGTGTTAGTTCTGAGATATAGCTTGATAAGTGGAGGGATTTAGAGGGAAGAAGGATAGAAACTGTATTTATTCCATCTCCCACCAGCAAAAAACTAACCCTCACTTCCCTGTATATATTTTCACTGCTTTGGGGAAATAGTCTTTGGTTGTGAGCTTTGAATTTGCGTTGATGATGGGACTCAGGTAAGGGCTTCAGGTGAGTTCGTTTTTAGAGACATTGCACCTCATCTCAGCCACAATAACCCACACTTCTTTCTTCATTCTGATTTTTCCATTTGGCTGTGGGGGGGACATAGACTTTGAGTATGGTGTGGTAATTTTAGAGAATTATAAGAAGCCAAGTGGATGACGGTAGACTCACTGCATCATTTCCTACCAGTCAGCCTTACACACACACTTCTTTGTTTAGTCTCCCTTCTCCTTTCTGCTTGTCTCTGTGTGTGTGTGTGTGTGTGTGTGTGTGTGTGTGTGTGTGTGTGTGTGTGTGTGTGATTGGTGGTGAATTCTAGATCTGCCCTGATAGATGGAGAGGAAAAGGGCCGAGTTGGGGGTAAAGAGTCGAAGGTTAATTTTTTTGCGGTTGAAATGACGCTTAATATAATGGACCGCCAATGTGGTAGCTGCTGGTGTGTACGTGTGTGTGTGCGTGTGTGTGTGTGCAAGCTGCTGGTGTGTGCGTGTGTATGTGTGCGAGCTGCTGGTGTGCGCGTGTGTGTGTGTGTGCGTGCGGCAGGGTGAACGAACCATGTCTTTTGCCACAGGTGAAGGTGAAGGTGGTGGTGGTGCTGCTGCTGCTTCAGGTAGAGGTGTGATGGTGATGGTTGTGGTGGTGGTGGTGGTGGTGGCAGTGGTGGTGGTGGTGGTGGTGGTATCTCTGCTACTTTAAGTGTTGTAGTAAATGATAAAGTTTACAGTATCGTGTTTGTGCTTAAGTATTGTTATATGTGGTCGTAGATGACAGCTGACTTAGTTGTGAAAATTACAAAAGGGTATATAGACAGACACAGACAGATAGATAGAGATAGATAGATATAGAGTCTACAAAAGCCAGTCCCTCTAAGGAAATTTGAGCCGTTGAAAACATGTTGCAAAAGCGTCAAAGTTTTATCACTGTAGAATTCATTGCAATCTGATCTTTCTATGATGATGATGATGATGATTACCGTGAAGTATCGTAAGTTACCTGCAATTAACTGTCCTAATTGCACGTTGCAGATATTAATTAAGGTGCGTGTGACAGTACAGGTGACGGGATGGCGTTTAGCGAGACGGGATGTGGGGGGGGGGGGGGTGATGGGGCGTGTGGGAGTTAGTTATCAGTAAGCTCCTCTAGAAAGCCTGTCTTCTAAGTTGGGTAGTCCTTTCATTCTTATTTTGATTTTGAGTTATTTTGGCGCCTCCTGATGGTTTACGCAGTTTGGGGAGACATCTTGTAGTGAAGAGGTAAATGAAGGGTATTATCTCACCTTGTCTCACCTCTATCTCACCTGTCTCACCTCTATCTCACCTGTCTCACTCTATCTCACCCCTGTCTCGAAAAGCCTCTTCAAAGTTCCATAGAGTGGCGATAGAAAGAATAAAATGGAAGTTGTCATCGGAGTGAAGGGGTTAAAAATCGTCTTGTGACAATAAGAACAAAATGAAAATAAACATTGATGGTGGAGGGGGTAATGAAGGTACTTTAAAACTTTTCTGAATTCTTCCATCATCTGACTAATGGATTAAAAAAAAAAAAAAACTGAAGATGCCATGAGAGTTTGCACAGTCCCATCGCTTAAAGAAATCCCTCCGAAGCCTTGTAAAAATCGTCTGTGGTTGGCGGGGATAGGATTAGAGAGATTATTGTACTTAAAGGGTTCATTAAGCTTAATCTCTTTACCTGGGGAAGTGTCTAATTAACAAAATCGTACAGTGGCAGGAAGATTAGCTTGATAGAGAGTTGCTGGTGAAGTGTCTTGAGTCCTTCTACCTGGTGACTTATTTTCAGTTAATTCTCTGTACCACCTTATTTATCCAGGTGAGGAGAGACTCGGAAGAGGAGGGAAGGGCAGCGATATGACAGGGGACAGGGCGACACGGAGGCGATTTGTTTGTGGCCACCCCTTACGAGATTAAGGCGTCTGGCAATACATAGATTAACCCCTTTATTGCG
>JAGKTI010036693.1:0-11029 GCA_018397915.1 Birgus latro
AGAAAGAGAAGGTGAGGTTTAGAGGAGAAGAGGTGGTGCTCAACAGAGCGAAAGTTAGAGGAAAGGCCGCGAATGTTACAGAAATGAAGAAGGAGTGAGTCAGACAGTGGTTCCAGGCAGCTCCGAGAGTCGTCACCGGGAGAGGGGCGGATGGTGGGGGCATTTATGGTCCCCCCCCGGGGACTCCGAGGCACGATTTTCAGTAGCCATTTTTTAAATTTTCTGAAAAGGAAGTGTAGTGTGTAGCATGTATGTAGTTTGGTGTTGACAGTTAAAGAAACTTGTATTGGAGAGCATGCTTGTCTACTCTCTGTGTTACTGAGACACTGAAAAAGTTCAGCAAAGGGGGATGGTCAGGAACAAGTCCTGAGGGCTGATGAAACGGGAGCTCCAGCTCTCCCTGTCATCAGCTTTCCATCCTCCTTGGGAGTACTGCCCTGCTCGACTGGTGCTACAGTCTCCTCAGTTGTCAAAGAAGGCTCAACAAACATCCCAGGAGAAAGCTGAAGGTATGTGCCATATGCATATGTAATTATAATCCAGTATTCTAGGACTAGTAACAGATTTTTGGCAAATATTTTTAAAAAGTCAGTTGGACCGCGAATATCCCCGTGGGACGTGCACGGACTGCCTCCGACATCCACGCGGTTAAGGGGCTAAAGAAGGGGTGACTGCTTGGGTCACTATAGTCGCGGCACATGACTCTGAGGTTGTCATTATCATACCCTGGCAACCTTCCAGTCAAAACTGTGTCTGATTTCCTATCATATGATACACGAATCATATTTTTATACATGAATATAATTTATATGAATATTATTATGCACGAGCATATTATACATGAATCACGTGTCTCATATTATATACGAAATTGGATGCACTGTTGAGGGATAGGTTGCCAGCGTATGATAATAACAACCTCAGAGTCGTGCGCCGCGACTATAGTTGGGTGAATTCCGCCCATGTCAGCTCCAGGACGATTTTTGGTGCAATAGTGGCTACTGCTTTGCCCAGGAGAGGCAGGGTTACTGCTATTTATTGTCTGTCTGTATCAAAACCTATGTCCAAAAGTGATTTTAACTATTTCTAGATAGGTGTGGATGTAGTATTGGTCAGAGTTGAATTTAGGTATTTGAACGTGGGGTTTTGTTGCCATTTTGCCGTGATTTCCCTTGTTTCTTGTTGCCACCCACCAGGTCAAGAACCACCGCTAGCCACCAGTGTTGTGCGGCGTGTTTAAGTGGCGAGTACTCGTTTCCTAAACATGGCGCTTAGAGCAGGGTCCTCTTCCTAAACCGGGCTGGGTATGCTTAGGGCAACTAAAAGGAACAGGGTATAAAAACACTGGGCAACAAACCTTACACGTGTATTACCTTAATTCATGGTCAAGACACAATACATAAAGTGGCACACTTTACACAAGAAATAATTTAATACAATGGACATCTTGTGCAGTGTTTGTGATAAATGGGTGCACAAGAGATGTAGTGGTATTAGAGGTAGACTGCGAAATAATGCTGATTTTATGTGTGCGGCGTGTCAGGGAGAGCAGGTGGTTAAGCGTGAAAGGACTGAACTTGCTGGTGAGTCTCTTGAGTGTATGGAAGAGTTTTGTTATTTGGGAGACATGTTATGTGCCGGAGGTGGGGCTGCAGTTAGCTCAGTTGCTAGGGTGAGAAGTGGTTGGAAGAAGTTCAGGGAGCTGCTGCCTCTCCTGACATTGAGAGGACTCTCCTTACATGCTAAGGGGTCTTTGTATGCAGCATGTGTTAGGAGTATGAAGCTGTATGGTAATGAGACCTGGGCAGTAAAGGAAGAGGGTATTCGCAGGCTTAAACGGACAGAAATGACAACGATTAGGTGGATGTGCAGTGCGTCCCTGCGTGCAAGGCCTGGGGGGGCTGGGTTTATGATGGAAGAGTTGGAGGTTGGATGGGACTGGAGTATATTAGTGTTGTGATGAGGAGAGGTAGGCTGAGGTGGTTTGGACATGTGGAGAGGATGGGGGATGATAATTGGGTGCAGAGGGTGAGAAGTGTTAATACTGGGGGAGGGGTTGGGAGGGGCAGACCGAGAAAGACACGGGACAAGGTCATTAAGTGCGACCTCAGGGTTGAAGGATTGAACAGGGAGGCTGCCAGGGATTAAGCAGCGTGGAGGGCTGCCATTAGGTGACCAAGGCCGACGCATGCAAGCATGTTGGAGCCTTCAAAAACTAAACTAAACTAAACGAATGGACAGGGCCGGAGGACTCTGGGGCAGGTAACATAGCTGGTGCTGATTCTAGGGTGGGCCTGGTTGTAGGGGGTGGCCCAGGGCGGCGGGCTTCGTCAGGAGTGGGGCCGACTGCTATTGGGGCATCCGGGGCCTTCGTTGGGAGGCCGTGCAGCTACAGGGTCATCTGGGGCCTTCGTCAGGGGTCTGTGGGGCGGCGTGGTAGGGGTGCCCGTCACTAGGGAGCCCGAGGGTTGGTCCTAAGGGCTGGACCCAAACAGCGAGAGCAGGCGCACCTGTCATTGCCCACTCTGCCAAGCGGGATGTCGTCGGGTGGGGCAGGGGAAGTCACGCCCAGTGGTCGTGGGGACGTCTCAGCTGGTCCGGGAGCTGCAGTCTCTCCTCGGTTGGGCCTTCGTCACGGGTGTACTGCAGTGCTCCGTCCGTGAAGAGTCCATCAGGGTCGGGGCCTGCCGGGAGCCTGGTTGTACGCTGTGGACACCAGGTCTCAGACGGCCTCTCCAGGCCTCCTCCAGCTGCTGCTCCTCCAGCAGAGTGCAGGGAAGGGGCGAGGAAACCCGAGCAGCCACAAGTGGAGTTGGGCGAGCCGGGAAAATCCTCAGGAGGGGAAGGCACTGGGGAAGGGGGCGAGGGGTGGCACGTTGCCGTTCCCTCCCTGCGCAGCTAGTGGGAGAGAAGAGTGGCTGATGGCCGTCTCCTCCCTCATGCGGCAGGTGCCCGTCACTGAGGGTCTGTGCCCCTGGCTGTGGCTAGTGACCGTCACACGGCCACTGGTGTGGCTGGTGGCCATCACCGATGCCCTCTTCCCTGAAGGGTTGCTTGTGGCCGTCTCTCCTCGTGCGCGGCTGGTGGCCATTGCCCAGTGTAAGTGAGGGAGGGACACAGTGAGTGAACGGGTGGTGGCNGATGTCCGGTCTCTTCTGCCAGAGTTGAGGCTGGTGGCCGTCACCGATGTCCGGTCTCTTCTGCCAGAGTTGTGGCTGGTGGCCGTCGCCCGCCGGTGGTGCAGCTGGTGGCCATCACCAATGCCCTCTTCCCTGGAGGGTTGCTTATGGCCGTCTCTCCTCGTGCGCGGCTGGTGGCCATTGCCCAGTGTAAGTGAGGGAGGGACACAGTGAGTGAACGGTTGGTGGCCGTCTCCTGCTTGCTGTTGGGGGCTATGAAAATAGCCCCACCCTGAACCTGGCGAGAGCTAGCCCGGCTGGGATGTAGTGCGCCACCTTGGTGTTGAAGCACCTGAGCACGAGAGAGGCGTAGGGGAAAGGTACAGGTAGGCCCGTCTCGCGCTGAGTTTGCGCTCACTGTATTTACCTCTCGGTTGTCTCCTAGGGTGGTTGTCGTATTCAGATGGGGTGTTTTGGTGGCATGTATTACAGGCATCCTACTTGATACTTACACATCCACAAATATTTTCTGCTCATATTCCACTTCTTTAATCACTAACATAGCCAGATTTGCAGCATCCTGGTTGGTGTTCATCACTTATTTTCTTTTTTCCACATTCATGCCAGCATTAGTAAAACTTAAGAGAGAAAACTGCCTTCATTCGTCTTTTCTTTTTTTTTATGCAAGAAAGAAGGGACCAAAGGCCAGAAGCCTGTACCATTCCCATTATATGTATGTATGTATATATGCCCCCCCCACTATGTGCCCCTACTAAAACTGCTGACCTAATCAGCTGCTCCCAGGCTCGAACACCAACCAATGCCTTATGTCCCATCAGTTTAGGACTAACTCTCATACGGTCAACATACTGTCCCTCTGCTCCACAATTAAAGGCCGCGAATAGCTACTCCAGGACTTTCATTACATCATCAAGAGGTGGTGACCAACAAGCCCACAAACTCTTCCTTCCAAGAAAAAAAAAACTACAAAAGAGAGCCAAATTCAAGATCTCTTCCTTTCGAGATGCCTGAACAACTGAATTTATAAGACTAGAGATCAATGGAGAATGGGAATGCATTTATGTACTTGGGTAGTGTGACGAGGAAGGATGGAAGTTTGGAGGATGAAGTGCTTGAAATGGTGAAGCAGGGAAAAAAGACTGCTGGTTCCTTTAAAAGCAGTGATAAGAAACAGGGATGTGAGCATGGAAGTGAAAAAGCTGCTACATGACAGTATTGTGATACCAACTCTAACATATGGAAGTGAAAGCTTGTACTCTCTTGGAGGGACAGAAGTCAAGAGTGAGAGCAGTGGAAATGAGTTGAGACGAGCATGTGGAGTCACATGGAGAGACAGACTGACAAATAAGGAAGTGAAGAAGCGTTGTGGTGTGGATGTGGATGTGGATGTGACAGGAAGCGTTAGGAGAAGCACATTGAGGTGGTTTGGCCATGTGGAGAGGATGGAGAGTGAGAGACTGACAAGGATAGTGTATGTGTGTGAGGTGGAGGGGGGGAGTGGGAGAGGGAGGCCAAGGATGAGATGAAGGGATGGAGTGGAGAGGTATATGAAAGAGGGGGGTGTGAGCTGGGAGCAAGGCAGTGAAATGGTGGGGGACAGAGCGACATGGAGGCGATTTGTTTGTGGCCACCCCTTACGAGATTAAGGTGTCTGGCAATAGACAGATAGATAGAGGTCATAGGAAGTAGGAAACACAGACACAGGGAGACAGTTCCAGAGCTGACCAGTTGCATAAATGAAGCACTGGGAGTGACGGTTAACTCTTGCATTAGGGAGTTGGACAGAAAAGGGATGTGAGTCTGTTACTGGACGGGTGCTATGCGCCCGTCGTAGAGGTGGAGGGATGCAAGCAGGCAGTTCAGAGGAGCAGTGACCACTGAAGCAGCAATAGAAAAGAAATAAAGATGCAACAGTGTGGCAAAGAGACAGAGGTTGAAGGGAGCCAGTAAGAGGAGGAGAGTTAATGAGACGAAAAGCCTTTGATGCCATCCTATTGAGAAAAGCTGTATGTGGGGAGCCTCCCCACACTTGAGAGTTGTACTCTAAACAGGGGCGAATAAAGCCCGTGTATAAAGTCAACAACTGCACAGGGGTAAAGAAGCCATGGAGTCAGCACAGCACACCTAATCTCTTGGAAACAGATTTTACAAGGGATGTAATATGATCTTTCCAATATAAGTCCCGAGAGAATGAAACCCAAAGCATCTTCAAGGATGATGCAGGAACGAGCTGGATATTATTAAACATTAGTGGGTACTCCTCTGGAAGATTTTGTCGGGTTTATAGGTGTAAAAACAGAAACTTTGATGCATTAAAAACAAGATTATTTTTACCCCAATCAGAGATATAAGCCAAGTCAGACATTAGATGTGCCACAGCCTCATCCCTTGCTTGTTGAAGTAACTGCTGAGATGGATGCTGCAGGAACCGAATGGAAAGGTGAAGAGTGGAATCATTAGCGTACGAGTGGATAGGGTTAGATGTACAGCTTAGGTCACTGATGAATAAAACGAAGAGAGATGGTGATAGGAAAGAGCCTTGAGAAACACCACTGTTGACAGATCTAGGAGAAGAAAGATGACCG
This sequence comes from Birgus latro, assembly GCA_018397915.1. Taxonomy (NCBI): domain Eukaryota; kingdom Metazoa; phylum Arthropoda; class Malacostraca; order Decapoda; family Coenobitidae; genus Birgus; species Birgus latro. The sequence continues at coordinate 5,726 of JAGKTI010036693.1, forward strand.
TCTACAACAGCGGCTATAGAACGACCAGAAAAGAAGCTATAGATGAAGGCTCATACAGAGGGTAGAAACTGTAAGAGGGCAATCTGGAAATTAAAGATTTATGCCAGACTTGACTGAAAGCCTTTGAGATGTCAAGTGCAATGGCAAAGCTTTCACCAAAGCCCCAAAAGAAGGATGACCAGAGTCTGAATGGTAGGTGAGAAGAACACCAGTGGAGTGTCCCTGATGGAACCCATACTGACAATCAGAAAAAAGGTTGTGATAGGAAAGATGCTTTAAGATTTTTCTGTTAAGAACTGACTCGAAAACTTTTGAGACACAGGATGTTAAAGCAATTGGACGATAGTTAGAGGGTTGGGAATGGTCACCCTTCTTTGGGACTGCTGAATGAAAGCAAACTTCCAGCAAGAAGGAAAGATACACGTTGATAGACAAAGGTGAAAGAGTTTACCTACGCAGGGTGTAAGCACAAAAGCACAGTTCTTGAGGGCAACAGAAGGGACTCCATCAGGCCCATATGCCTTCTTAGTATTGAGGTCAGTGATTGCAGGAAATACATCAGCTGAAGAAATTTTAATGTCAGCCATGAGGAAGTCAGAGGGGGGAAGTGATGGAGGAACAGCACCGGAATCATCTAAGGTGGAATTGGGGGAGAAAGTCAAGCGAAGAGATCTGCTTTATCAGTAGAAGAAATAGCTACAGAGCCATCAGAATAGAAAAGAGAAGGGAAGGATGATGAGGTAAAGTTGTCAGAAAGGTTTTCAGCAAGGTGCAAGAAGGAGTGGGAAGAGTTCGAGTTGGAGAGCTGAGAGCATTTAATACGGATGAAATTATTTTTAGCAGAGCGAAGAACAGACTAAGCACGATTCCGGGTAGAAACATAAAAAAGATGTGATTCACGGGTGGGTTGGCTCTGGTGCCTTTTATAGGCCCTCTCCTTGTTGTGGACAGCATTAGAACAAGCGTGATTAAACCAAGGCTTTCTTGCATTAGTCAAAGGATATGCACTCACTTGGAATTCTTTATTTTCTTGCCTGGACAGAACTACTCATGTGACCAGCTATCGGAGAATTTTGTTGCTCTTGCTACCGCTCCTGTGATTGTTATTAAATGAATGTATCTCCATGTGACCATGGTTTAACCACAGGCTGGATAGCACCATCATGTGGCTTAACCACAGGCTGGATAGCAGCATCATGTGGCTTAACCACAGGCTGGATAGCACCACCATGTGGCTTAACCACAGGCTGGATAACACCATCATGTGGCTTAACCACAGGCTGGATAGAACAACCATGTGGCTTAATCACAGGCTGGATAGCACCATCATGTGGCTTAGCCACAGGCTGGATAGCACCATCATGTGGCTAAACCACAGGCTGGATAGCACCATCATGTGGCTTAACCACAGGCTGGATAGCACCATCATGTGGCTTAATCACAGGCTGGATAGCACCATCATGTGGCTTAACCACAGGCTGGATAGCACCATCATGTGGCTTAACCACAGGCTGGATAGCACCATCATGTGGCGTAATGACAGGGTGGATAGCACCAACATGTGGCTAGATAGCATCATCATGTGGCTTAATCACAGGCTGGATAGCACCATCATGTGGCGTAATGACAGGGTGGATAGCACCATCATATGGCTTAATCACAGGGTGGATAGCAACATCACGTGGCTTAGCCCTTTCAGGCTGCAAATAGGTCCAGCCTGAGAAACTGCAATAAAAAAAAAAAAAAATCAAGGTTTGTAAATTTTGAAGGAAACATAATATTCATACATAAGGAACTAACATACATCTGTCTATAAAAAAAATTAGGGCTCTATTTACCATACAAGGGCCACAATAACGATGGAAATTTGCATAGCAAGTGGTGTGTGGTGTCCCAAGTTAATGCATTTCTGTATACACAATGACAGCGAAACACTCCAACTAACCTCAAATCATAAATCTGTGTTTATTTCTTCTCAACTGGATTGTCTAATACCCAGGAAATGAGTAAATACTGAGAGAAATACTGATAACATTCACCAGCTGCCTGCCACAGTTTTGAGTTGCAGGCAAATGGGTGAGCCACGATCATGGCCAGGAGACTCGTACTGATACAGCCACAATTGTGCCCAGAGAACCCGTACCGATACTGCCACGAATATGGCCAGAGGACCCATACCGATACAGCCACGATCGTGGCCAGGAGACCTGAAAGGGTTAAACATAGGGTGGATAACACTGTCTTGTGGCTTAACCACAGGCTGGATACCACTGTCTCATTTTTGCCATGCTTAGCCACTGCTACCCTGGGACGGTTTTCTAAGCTTCCCTCCATCTCCTTGCGTGTGAACACCTCAGAGATGTCCTTGGGTGAGTATGGATACAGGAACATTGCTTCAGCCCTGTGGTGGATTAACAGCTTTTGGCATCCCTCCCAGATCTTTACAGCAATGACCCTTACCACTTTTGTTGGGTCGGCCCTAACCTTGGGCCACCAATTCTAGTCTTCAGATTAACACATGGAGAGTGACGATTGTTCTGTAGTTACGTGCCGCCAAGCGACGACTTGGCTGAAATTTTGAGTCTTACAGAATTGAATGAAACACATCATTGTATTGGAAATGTTCGCGCACATCTGGCAATATACTGTATATATATATGACAACATAAAGTCACGTGGTGGTGAGATAAAATGACCAGAAGATCTCCAGCCAGTGGCGCGAGCAACCCACCACCCGAGGTGAGTGAGGTGATGAACATTGTCCGGCAGCTTAGCAAGGATCACGTGATTACTGTATCATCAACCCACTCTCTCTCTCTCTCTCTCAAACTACGATAAATTACCTTACGCACTGCCGAAAAAGCATACATTTATTATACAATTTACTTGTAACTCTCTCTCTCTCTCAAACTACGATGACTTACTTTATGCACTGCCAAAAAAGCATGCATTTATTATACAATTACTCGTAACTCTCTCTCTTTCTCTCTCAAACTACGATAAATTACCTTAATCACTGCCAAAAAAGCATACATTTATTATACGATTTAATCATAACACTCTCTCTCTCTAACTACGATAAATTACCTTACGCACTGCTGAAAAAGCATACATTTCTTATACAATTTACTCGTAACTCTCTCTCTCTCAAACTACGATAAATTACCTCATGCACTGCCAAAAAAGCATACATTTATTATACAATTTACTCGTAACTTTCTCTCTCCCTCTCTTTTTCTCTCAGAAAACTGTCCTTTCTCTCTCTCTCTCTCGTGTGTGTGTGTGTGTGTGTGTGTGTGTGCAGGTCCCCTAGCGCCTGGTGTGGAGTTGGCAGCATCATGGGAGGAAAATTTATGTGCACGCTCACTCCATGGTGTCTGTATGCGAGCGCGTATTCTGAGTGCATATGAGGCAGTGCATGGGTGGTATCAAGAGTTGTCACCTGCCACTATTTCCCATTCAAATTTCAGCCACCTGCTCCTCGTGGCACAGTTTTGATATCCCTTTGAAAATCGTGCTCATTTGAGGCCTATCACTCTCAGCGCTGATAAGTCCCAAATGAGGCCTATCGCTCTCAATGGGTTAACAGCCCATCCTTTTACCAAGATTTCTATTACCCTGTTGAGGGCAGACATATTGGTACCATCCCAGGACACAGATGGTTGACCCATCCCATCCCATCCTGGGATTATTATCCCTGTAATGAGGACTGACATCCTCTCCTTGGATGAGGTCCAAGTAATTAGGGACAAATTAACTTTTTGGGGGCTGTAGCGAGACCACCAGCTGTAAGCTAAACCAGATATTGTGGCTCCTACCCAGGGAAGGGCCCCCATCATTAGGCCTTGTATGATGCCAGTCACTGTAATTTTATCATTTATCAATTTATTTTTTTTATTTTTTCAATGGTGGAGGCCTTGGCTGTGAGGTATTCAGCTGAGTGATTAATTCACCCCTGCAAGGAACCTCTTGACTGGGTGTAATTAGTTGACACCAAGGCATTGTGAAGGACTGCCCTGCCTTAACATGGGCACTATCTTTTAAATCACAATCTGAATCCTTGTTCATGATGCCATCCCACTGTGAGTGACTGTCCCATCATAATATGGGCACAGCACATCTTGTGTCATAGTAGATCACACGCTGAAAACCTACTGGTGGCATCATCCATCCATCCATCATCCAATCTTGTGTTGCCCCATGAGGACCGTAGGAGCCCGGGGTTAGGCAAGTTGGTTCTGACATTTAAAATGAGAGTGACCAGCCTCACTCATCCTTGAGTGGCAGTACATGAGCAATAAGCCCCAACCACTCCATAGATATAAACCTACACAGGCTCAATCTAATTGGAGTGCCTTGACCTCTTTGCACCCCGTGTCCTCAATATGGGACAGAAATTGGTATTTTCAAAATTTAATAAAGAAAGGAACCCCTGGGTAGGGACCTATGAGCTTCGCGACTATGAGCCGACAGGCAGAGGGCAGTACGCCTAGCACCCTTCCAGCAAAATTCCTCGCACAGCAACTTTGAGAACTAAGGGGTTAATTACCTACTAAACCACCAGGTGCCATAATTTGGTTATATGGTTACCACCCAGCATAGTAAATTATTTCCTAATGTACAGGATACCATTTGGCTTGTCAATTAGATGAAAGAAAGACAGAAGAGGAAGGAAGGAAAAGAAGAAAGGGCAGACACCCAAAGCAGCACTACATTGGTTGAGTGAATGGTGAGTGCCCCCACCTACCACCAAAAGGTGGCATCAAGCCATCATAAATGATCATCACATCCTACCACAAAAACAACTTGGTTTACTTTCAATTCTTCTTCCTTGTCCACAGGAACTGTACACTGAGCAACAAGCCAAATGGTTTCCTGTACACCAGAAAACCACTTAATCATGGCACCTGGTGGTTTAGAGGAGAATTAAGGTGCTCCAATCGGATTGAGTCAGTGCAGGTTTATATCCAAGGGATGGTTGAAGTTTACTGCTCATGTAATGCCACTCAGGGATGAGTGAGGCTGGTCACTCTCATCTTAAATGTTACGACCAACTTGCCTAGCCCCAGGCTCCTATCCCCCTCATAGGGCAACACTGGATTAGATGCTGAATGAATGAATGAATATACTTTCCACAGATTCCTGGGTCTTTTTTTTTTCACAGTCATTAAAACTTTATCATATCTTGCCCTTCTGCCAAGTTCCATCATACCCTCTGATTATATGCCTTCATATTATCATACATTTATTTGGATGTAACCTGTTCCTATTACACTGCACATCTCCTGGTGCATGGTGATTTGG
>JAGKTI010036696.1:0-11029 GCA_018397915.1 Birgus latro
ACCCCCCCCCCCCCCCCCCGGCGACCTCATCTCCCATATTGCAACTGCCAACCCCCGCCACACTACCACCACCAAACACAAGAACACCACCACCCAGCCCAGAAACCACCCACCAACACCCAACCACCTCACCATGTGGCCCGAGCTCCTCGCCACCTACACATGTTCTCGCCGCCACCACCACGAGATCCGGCCGTATCTCTCGCCCATCAGCGAGGTATGCACCAACACCCTCACCCCCACCTCCACCAGTCCCAGCACCACCCAGAGAAACCAACTCCAGGTCCCCCACGCCAAATACCTCTTCCATATGCCTCACAATGAAGCAGGTGGGAAATATAATTCAAGTGGCCAAACCAACCATGACAATTAAGGTGTGCCGATCCACACCTGTGCGGCCTCATAAAACCCAGGTCGCCTCACCCATCTCCAACATTCAGCCAAGAGCCACCGGCCAGTCACTACACACCACACCACCAGAAATGAAGATCAAACACATGCTCTGGACCCCAGCCCAGAGAAACAAACAATGCCTCCGAGGGACACCACAACTTCTGTGTCTCCTGCAAAAGACCACACGTACCTCCACCCTTGAGATAGTGTACCAACCTCCCAAGGAGCCCAATATACCCACGCAACACTGGACCTCACTCCTCCAACACCTCACGCCAGCCTACCAGACCTCTGCCTATAGCGTGTACCAAGGACGTGACTTCTCCAGCCGTGACGGAGGTGAAATACAAGATGGGTATGGGGGAGTACCAAGGGGAGACCACATAGAGGCACGAGGACAGAATGAGCTGTCAGGGCAAGACGGACATACGTCCCCAACCACCATGCGCCCCTCTTCTCCTCAACGGAATCAATGAAAGGTATGCCGCCCTGCTGCATTACCCTCTACCTGGTCCAGCACTCACCACAATCGGGGCGGGATCTGTGCGTTAGCAGATACCCCAAATAGGACTGCGATGACGCCCACCATGCTTGTTGCGGAAAGGACGCCCACTGTGCTCCTGTCACCTATAGCCCCCCAGCAGGACTGCGATGATGTCCACTGTGCCCATCAGGGAGGGAACACCCACTGTGCTCGTCAGGGAGGGAACACCCACTGTGCTCGTCAGGGAGGGAACACCCACTGTGCTTCCCTCACCTGCAGTCCCCACCCTAAGCAGGACCGCGGCGATGCCCACTGTGCTCACCAGGGAGGGAACGCCAACCGTGCTTCCCTCACCTGCCACCCCTGCCCTAAGCAGGACTGTGGCGACGCCCACCATGCTCGCTGGGGAGAGGACACCCACCATGCTCCTCTCACCTGCAGTCCTTGTGTATAGCAGGACCGAGGCTTTGCCCACTGTGCCAGTCGGGGGGGTCCCGTCCACAAAACAGACCTCGCCCATGAGACCTAGGACAGTAGGGGAAGGCTCGAGGAAAGGACTGCCTTTTGGGCAGACCTCCCTAAAGGCAGGACCGCGGCAGCACCCATCATGCCTGTCGGGGAGGCCCTGCCCGCTGTCAGGGCCTCATCTGCTGAGCCTTCGCCATCCCTTGCAGGTCACGCCCCTTGCTTGCCTCACCCCTCCAGAGGCCGAGCGGGACGTCTCTCTCACTCTCCCCACCCACAGCGGGCAGGGCAAGTTTCCCAGCGGTGTCAGTACTGGGAGTGGTCAGGAGTGGCCTTATGATGAGTCCTGGGGTACCCTCACTACAACCAGCACCCCTAAATCACCAGTCATCATTGGGATCCGGAAGGAGGCGAGACCACAGGGAACCTCTGATGGGCTCCCTGGAGAGGCTAGACCGCAGACAGCTCCTGTTGGACTCCCGACGAAGGCAGAGCCACAGACACCAGGCAGAGAGAGAAACGCCTCCAGAACTCTCGGCCGAGACCAAGGGCAGGCGCAAGGAAGCACGCCTACTGTAACTGTTTGGCCTCAGTCCCGAGGGCCGACACACCAACGGAGGCCACTCCAGCAAAAAGCCTCCCTCTACACCATACAGCAGCTCTCACATGACGATCCAGAATTGAGCAGTGGTTCTGCTCTCCTTCAAAGAGCGCACACCTGACAAGATGCCTCCCACACCTGAGTGCCACCTGCAGTTATCTTACCAACCCACATGTCCCAGGTTCAGATCCTTGTAATTCATATAGTACATAATCAATCACATTGTATTGTGTCAAGTCACTGTATTCTTTGTGGACAATACACGTGTAAGACTGGTTAGCCTGCGTTTTTTAGCCCTATTCCTTTGGTTGCATGCTCTAGTAAAGTATATGAGGCCTGCATTAGACCAGTATTGATATATGGTGCTGAAACATGGGCTTTGACAGATAGACTGATGAATGTTCTGAGGAGTACTGATCGTAGAATGTTAAGATACATGGCGGGAGTGAGATGGGAGGACAGAGTTTTGAGTGAGGAGGTAGCCAGAAGATGTGGGGTGAAGGATCTCGATATAATTTTGAGGCAGAAGTGGCTTAGATGGTTTGGTCACATGAGGAGGAGTGAGAAATGGAGCTGTGTGAGAATAGCAGAGGAACTGGAAGTGGTGGGACGTCGACCACCAGGAAGACCTAAGGAGACCTGGAAAAGTGTTGTAACGCAAGATATGAAAAGTGGGTGTTGGAGAAGATTTAATCCAGGATAGGAAGCAGCGGAGAAAAGGCATTGCACGTCAAATCCCAGTTTGAATAAGGGAACAGAAGGACAAAAAACGAAGATGATGATGATGATGATGATGATGATGATGATGATGATGATGATGATGCATGCTCTGGACCCGGTCTTGGAAAGAATCCGATACCAGACCCACATACTCAGAGGACAAGAAGTTGAGCTCTGAGTATGTGGCATAACAAGAGTATTATATCTGAGCCAAGTACTGCAATTTTTGGAAAATATTACAGTATCACCATTTAGGTTCAAACACACCTAATTATATAGACTGTCTGAAATCCAGTCAAAATTTTGTTTATAAAAAATTCAGGATTCAGAATGAAAACAAGGTGGGGGCACAGTGGCTCAGAGGTAGAGCATCGAGCTCGGGACCGGGGGGTCGCGAGTTCGAGCCGCGCCTGGGACTGCTGTGCCGGGAGGGGTAGCGCCCTCCTGTTACCTAGCGGGGCTATATGATCTCATTGTAAGGTCTAGCTCGGGGGATTCTTTAATCCCCTTTTTTTTTTTTTTTTTTTAATGAAAACAAGGTGGTTTGCATTTTTTTTTTCCAACTCTGGTCATAGGCTTCACAGCCTGCTCCCAAGTCCCAGTAGTCCTCCTACATACCATACACCTCCATGTGTCACCACTTCGGCACCAACACCCACCATCCATTTTGAATACCTGCTAGGGCTATGTAGTACTGTACAGGACTGGTGTATTGGTATAAGCAGGGGTAATTTTACAAGGTGAGTCTTCTGGTACATCAGTAAAATCTGCTTTTTATGAAATTCACGTCCTTAAACTGTTCCCTGCCCCAACTGGGATTTGAACCTGGGTCCATTATGATTGCAGGCCACCTCTCTACTGATGCAGTTACCACCTTGTGTTTAGCTCAAAAGTCACCTTAACAGACTTGTATTTTGTAAAAATATTGATTAAACATGCAAAATACGTTTACTTGCACTGTAAATCAATATTCATGCAAAACAGAAGCATGTCAAGGAGTGTTTGCGATCTAAAGGGGAAAATACCCGCTAACTTTAACACATTTTTGCTCTGACTCCTGATTTTTTATTACGCTAAATTAAGCACAATTTTTTGACCAGCTTTCAGATAATTGGGTGTGTATGAACCTGTGTGGTGATAAAAATAATATTTTCTTATTAAGTGCCAATTCGGTATCTTGTCGCACCCGGCAACTGACTTTGCTACAAAAAACTCTATAACTGTACAGTATAGGAAAACCATTATAAAAGTCTAAATTGCCTCTGTCTACTCAAAGTCACCATTTTCACTCCTATAAGCTCACCAAAAAAGAGATATATCTCCACCTTTGCTAACACATTATAACAAAGTATTGTACACATACACAACCACCCATCCACCCACTAAAACACACACACACACACAAATTATAACAATGTATTGTACACATACACAACCACCCATCCACCCACTAAAACACACACACACACACACACACACAAAGTAATGTACGAAAGTGGTACATAAACAGGAGGGAATAAAAAGGAAGAAGTAGTAAACCCAAGGCATGACAAGTATGTTAAAGATGATTAGTTTTATGTACTGAAATGTAGATGGAAAAGTATCTAAATTACTAGAGATGAATGATTATATTAAAGAGAAGGAACTATATATTGTTTGCCTAACTGAAACAAAATTAACATCAAGGATATCAAATGACACCCTACACCTAGAGGAATACAAAATATGGAGAAGAGATAGAAGCTTACAAAAAGTAGGAGGAACTATAATATTAACAAAGAAAAATCTGCAAGTCAAAGAAATAGAACTAGATATACCTTCACAGGCAGAACTGACAGCAGTTGAGATTAGTACAGCTGAAGGGAAATTAATTGTGGCAAATTTATACATGCCACATAAATCAAATGTTTGGGAAACAGGTGAATATGAAGAACTGGCAGAGAGTACAAGTTAAAGTTTAAGAGCATTACTACATAGAATGGAGGAGAAATCAGAAAGAATTATACTATCAGGAGATTTCAATGCAAATATAAATTGGAATACCTTAGAAACAAAAAGCCAGGAAAGCTGTTGGGACCCAAAGCTCCTGGACCTTGTGCAGGAGTTTTTCCTAAAGCAACATGTAAAAGAAAGCACCAGAAAAAGAGGACTTGATGTACCACCATTACTAGATCTTATATTTACTAGGCAAGAAAATGATATTGAGAGTATTATGTATCACCCTCCATTTGGCAAAAGCAGCCAAGCAGTATTAAACTGCAACTTCAGGATTGCATATGACATAGTAAACAGTAATGAAAGTTACAAACAGAGACTTAACTACAAAAAGGGCAATTATCATGACCTAAAGAAATATTTCTTAGAAACAGATTGGGAAAAAGAACTTAGAGGACCAGAATTAAATGTTATATATAGAAATTTCTGTGAACTTTATGAAATAGGGGTCCAAAATTAAATCCCTCAGTACAAAGAAACAGAAATGAAAATAAACAAATGGTTTAATAAAGAATGTACAAAATCAAAAGAAAAAAGAGACTTGTTGTGGAATAGATACAGAAGACACAATAGTGAGAGGGCATATAATAACTACAAACAGGCAAGAAATGAATACACAAGAATTAGGAGAGAAGCCCAAAAACAGTTTGAGGAAGACATCATAAAAAAAAAGTAGTGATCAACCGAAGCTAGTTTACAGCAACATCCGAAGCAAAACCATAGTAAAGGATAAAATACAATCCATTATGGATGAAGGGATCTTATATACACAAGAGAAAGATATTTGTGAAGTACTAAAGAACTTCCAATCAGTTTTCACAGAAGAAAACAATTTTAAGGATGATATGGAACATGCATGCCCAAACATATTACCAGAAATACAAATATCAAAAAAAGAGATACAAGAAGAGTTAAGTAAATTAGGCAAAGGAAAAGCAAATGGTCCAGATGAAATTTCATGTTGGGTTCTACATGAATGTGCAAAGGAGTTAAGTAGACCATTATCACTAATATTCAAAGAATCTTTGGGTCAAGGTAAGCTATCAGATATTTGGAAGAAAGCAAACATTGTCCCCATATTCAAGAAAGGGCATAGACAAAATCCACTCAACTACCAACCAGTATCACTAACCAGTGTAGTAAGATACTGGAAAAGCTAATAAGAAAAATTTGGGTAAACCATCTAGAACACAATATGATAACAGAAAGGCAGTTTGGTTTCAGAAAGGGAAAATCATGTGTTACTAATTTATTAAGCTACTATAACACAGTTGCAGAAACATTACAGAAAAGAGAAGGATGGGTGGACAGTATCTATCTAGATTTCAAGAAAGCATTTGACAGAGTACCGCACCGAAGACTTTTATGGAAACTGTACCATCAAGGAGGAATCCGAGGCAAACTGTACTATTGGATGCAAGACTTTCTCAGAAAAAGGGAAATGAGAACAGTACTAAGGGGTAATTACTCATCATGGAGGGAAGTGACTAGCAGAGTTCCACAGGGCTCAGTGTTGGCACCAATTATGTTTTTAGTGTATATAAATGACACAGATAATAATATTGGAAATGAAAGCTATTTAAATATATTTGCTGATGATGCAAAAATACAAAGGAGAATTACTAACATAGACTCTTGTAAAGAGCTACAAGATGAATTAAACAAACTTCATGAATGGAGTAATCCATGGCAGATGGAATTCAATGTGGACAAGTGTCACGTAATCAAGTTTGGTAAAAGTGGGTAAAGACAAGATTGGGATTATAAATTAGGAAGTAAAACTCTACACACATCAGAAAGAGAGAAGGACTTAGGTGTGATTATCAATAACAGACTAACTCCGGCAGACCACACAAATGAAAAGGTACGGAACATGTATACACTGTATGCAAATATGAGAAAAGCATTCACATACATTAATGAAGACATGCTGAGGAAGATATTACCATCTTTCATCAGACCAACCCTGGAATATACATCAGTAGTCTGGAATCCTCACCTCAAGAAACACATAGATCTATCTATCTATCTATTGCCAGACGCCATGATCCCGTAAGGGGTGGCCATTTGACTTTGAGTTATTTGTTTTACAGGGAGGGGCACTAACCCTCCACCAACCCACTTCTTGATACGTAGGGAGCACGTATGGTTTGGTTATATGGTTACCACCCAGCGTTGTAAATGGTTTCTTGGCTTACAAGAAACCATTTGGCTTGTCACTCAATGTAAAGCCACCTGTAAAGGAAAGAAAAGCAACAAGAAGTGACAGGACAGATGAGAGAAATAGGAAGAGAGGAGGGCAGGCCCAGAAAAAAGAATGATAAAGGCTAAGGAAAAAGTGGGCAGCACTACATCAAGTGAGTGGATGATGGTCGCCACCACCTACCTCTAACACATAGATAAGATCGAAAAAGTTCAAAGGGCTGCTACAAGATGGGTACCAAGTTTAAGGGATCTGAACTATGAAGAAAGATTGGAAAAACTGAATCTGCCAACACTACAGGAGAGAAGAAAAGAGGAGACATTATTATGCTATATAAATGCATATCAGGGAAAGAGAAAATAGACATAAATGAATATATAACCTATGGGGAAGTATCAGCAAGAGGACACTGCAAAAAACTGCATAAAAAGAGAGGTGATAAAGATGTAAGGAAATTTATTTTCCCAAATAGGGCAACTGATCAATGGAATGCACTACCGAATGAAAGTGTGCCAAAACAATTCATAAATTTAAGACGTATAATGAAAATGGTAAAAGATACAGGACAGTACGAGCCTGACTGATTCCTGTAAAGATACAATTAGGTAAGAACACACATACACAGTTGAGATACGGTCGAGAGCAGATATACCGCTCCACTACCAGACCAATCTTTATATGAGTCAAGCTCTGTACTAGGTCCAACTAAATATTGTCCTAATATAAAAGAGAAAGTTTAAGTAAAACGTGCTGTTCCAAAACAGAATACAACAAATAGTGCAGATGTGCTGAGCAAGCGAATCAGTTGATTGTTGTGACTACACCATGAGGAATCTGCGACTGTGAGTATGTACATTCCTTCAGAGTACCACAAGATAAGCATCATATTTAGTAAAGTAAATATGGAAGGAATTAAGAAATGGGACAAAGGTAGAAAGCAGGATGATGATTTCTACCCAGAACTGGTGGAAATGGAGACATATAACAAGCTGGCTGAACGAGTTACCAGATTAGAGAAGGCATTTCAGAATGAAATGGATGAAATCAAAAAGCAGTTGCACATGCAGAAGAAGGAAAATGAAAAATTAGTAAAGGAAGCTAACAAGAAAGATACAACAATAGATGAGCTATTGGTTGAGGCTGGTACACATAGAAGGAAGATTAGTGAAATGGCAAGCACAGTTGTCAACCATGAGAGTATTATGGAAGAGTTCAGAAATGATACAGAGACAATTAGATAGGCTAGCACTCTGATAGATCATAGCAGTGATACTGAGGAGAAGATAACCCAGGTGAATGAAGCAATGCAAAGCTATAAAAATGATGTGGAAACCACATATGCTGAAATGGTGAAAGTAAAGAAAGACTTAGAAACAAGAGCTGAAGAAAAAAGCATTAAAAAGGAAGAAAATAAAATAATCCAAAACAATTCAAAATTGGTCAAAGATTCAGTATACATCAACAAATCTATACTAATCACTGGTATACAGGAGGATGAAATAAAAAACATTTCGAGAGATCAAAAAGAGATGGCAAATGTAATGAACATTTCGAAGGAAGTATCAGAGGAAATCTGTAGGAAAGACAAAGAGGAACACAAAAGACTAGGGAAATACGAGAGAAATAAATCAAGACCTCTGAAAGTAACCTTCCAGAGTGTAAACACTGTGGAAGAAATACTGAAAAATGCAAACAAACTTATGGAAAAAGAGGATCTCAAAAATATATGGATTAAAAATTGCCTAACACAAAAGGAACTGGGTATGCTAAAAGAGAAGAGGGAGGAGGCAAAAACAAAGAATGAGGGAAGATCAGAGGAAGAGAAGAAGAACATTTTTTTACAAAGTACAGGTAATAGGATTGCAGGTACGAAAGTGGTACATAAACAGGAGGGAGTAAAAAGGAGGAAGTAGTAGACGCAAGGCATGGCATGTATGTTAACAAGATGATTAGTTTGATGTACTCAAATGTGGATGGAATGGTATCTAAATTACTAGATATGAATGATTATATTAACCCTTTCGCGCATGGGACCGCAATTTGTGTTTCATGTGGTGTGGTGTGTCAAAGCACAGGGCCTCAAATCACGTGAAAACACAAACAAATTAACCAATAAATAAGTTTTCGTCCAATTTGCGTCAAATTTTGTAGCATTCTAGAAGCCACGTGTCTCTCCCGAGGTAAGACCCTGGCAACACTGCAATGGCTCATATGTGCCTGTACGTTGTGATAGAATCTCAGTGCTCCACTAGCAGCCAGACAGCAGTGTCGTGCTGTGTTGAGTTGTCCCTTTAAATCCGCCATTTTCCCCCTCCCACCCGAGGCTGAAGCCATTATTGAAATATTAGGATTGTACAGTGTTTTTGACTATACTGTGAAGTGATTGTGTCTATTGAACATAGATATATTGTTTGTAAAGCATTGGGGCCCGTTATCAGCCGTTAGGCCTAGAGGCAGAGTCTGGTTTGTTATAGCGGGGTTTCCACTAACGCTGCCCGAAAAATTATGTATTTTACCCTTATAGTGAAGCCATTACTTATATCTGTGAAATATATAGTGCCTGGATTAGTGAAATAACTGACCTACCATAGCAGGCATTATGATATGCCATAGAGATACACAGACATATGCATTAGTTGCTAAGGGAACAGGCGGTCTCTTATGCCATGCAGTAGGGAAGGGAATAACATATTGTATATGGTTCAGTGTGAAATATACATATAAAATAGTGCAGCGAGTGTTCACCGAGAAATATTGCGTGCATTGACTGACAGCGGAAAGTTACGTAATGATCAGAGAAGAAAATACGCCACACAGCGACACATATATGACATAATATACGTTTTTCGTGCAGCGAATGTTCGTGGAGAAATCTATTGTGTGCATCACATGTGTTAGGCAAACGTGGTGCAAGGAACAGAGAATACGCCACACACACACACTCGCGCACCCACATACACACAACTCACGCACCCACACACATACACACAACTCACACACTACCTAACTCATCTTCAGTTCCTTCAAGTTCCTGCCAGCAGCTCCACACCTCTGGACCAAGCGAGTTATCCATATTTTGTTGATTTGTATATTGACCTATTTCTACATTTCTATATTTTTTACACAAATAAGTATTGTTTTTTACATATACACATATGAGAGGGAAGAAAGTTCAGCTTCAGTATCAGTACCTAGCAAAAAGACTAGTGGTCATGTCGAGTTTCTGAGAGCACTATCAAAGAGCTTACGATATTTCATGTGTATAATTTGAGTAAAAACAAAATAATAATAATAAATGTAACGAGCAAAAATATGTAAGTATTCGTGAGCCAGGGAAATTGAGCGTTTTTTTCTCGCTTGGGGGCGAGGAAGAGTGTTCTATCTTTGTCGTCCATTTACTCCAAAATTATTGAACGTATCAATTTCCTGTAAGAACATGATAAAGACCAGTGAATTCTACATATGTAAAGGACATAACTATGTAATTTCTCTAATGAAAAAATGTTACGTAGGTGGTTACTGTGCGCGCATGACGAAAGTGCACCTCGGCCACGAGTACCCTGTAGTTTTTTGCGGTTTACTTGGAAACTACAAGGCGTATCAAAACAAAAACATATCGGGAGAAAGCTTATGAAATTCCACATAAGATTATGAAATAAAAACATACGGTGTGCGAGAAAACTTCTGCAGTATACCTCCCCGAACAAATTTTTTTTTTTTTTTTTTAGAAAAATGGCTTTTACTTTTTGGCTATTTTCTCGAAAACTACAAATCATTAGAAAGCCAATGAAATTCTCTATCAAAACTTATGATAAAATTTTTCTGCATGATAGAAAACACTCGAATGACGACGTTGGGAAGTGAGATGAACGTTCCAAAATGTTTATTCACGGCAGCCTAATGTACTTTTATTTGTATTTTTCTGGTTTTTCTTTTGGCATATCAGCTAGAACAAACATCGGCGAATAAGATGATGTGAGTTTCAAGGCAATATTTAGAATTTGGGTAGCGAAAATAAGGTAAGAATACGTGCAATTTGCGTCGAGCGGGCGGGCTGGTGGCGGGTGCGGGCAAGTAAAATCGTGAGCCGTGAAACTTAATAAAACTTACCGTGCACGAAAGGGTTAAAGAGAAGGAACCACATATTGTTTGCCTAACTGAAACAAAA
>JAGKTI010036699.1:0-11029 GCA_018397915.1 Birgus latro
CCAATAGTTTTCTAAATTCAAGTGAACCAAATACTTACATCAATACAAACTGCTGAACTGAGCTGAACACACAGCTCGCCACCTTTCTTTGCAGCACATGTTATACAAATATTTGTTATTATAAGGACTATCTCACTGACCTCGTTAATTGGGTTAAAACTGCTCAATAACTTTTTACATGGAGAAATGTATTGTTTTCTTTTTTATTTAATATAAAAATAAATGTACCATCGTGGTGTCTGAAGTTTGTTATCCATGCATTACTGTAGAATAAATGAATCATAAGGATAAGGTGACGAGGCAGTAATGGTGGGGCAATGTGGTGGACCATGGACCTGTGGTGGTGTTAGTGGGGGGGAGGGGGGAGCCAGATCCTTAATGTCGCCTAGGGCGCCAAAATGGCTAGAGCCGGCCCTGCCTGATGGAATCCCTCCTCTTGTCCTCAAAAACTATGCTTCTGTTCTTACACCCTTCCTAGGTAAACTCTTTCGCCTTTGTCTATCAACTTGTACCTTTCCTTCTTGCTGGAAGTTAGCTCTCATTCAGCCAGTCCCATAGAAAGGTGACCATTCCCAACCCTCTAACTATCGCCCAATTGCTTTAACATCCTGTCTCTCAAAAGTTTTCGAGTCAATTCTTAACAGAAAAATCTTAAAGCATCTTTCATATCACAACCACCTTTCTGATCGCCAGTATGGGTTCCGTCAGGGACGCTCCACTGGCGAACTTCTCACCTACCTTTCAGACTCCTGGTCATCCTCCTTTCGGGACTTTGGCGGAAGCTTTGCCATTGCACTTGACATCTCAAAGGCTTTCAATCGAGTCTGGCATAATCTTTAATTTCCAAATTGTCCTCTTACTGTTTCTGTCCTTCTATCTGTGCCTTCATCTCTAACTTCTTTTCTGTTCGTTCCATAGGCGCTGTTGTAGATGGCCATCGTTCTTCTCTTTGATCTATCAAAAGTGGTGTTCCTCAGAGCTCTGTCCTATCACCAACTCTCTTCCTTTTATTCATCAATGACCTTCTAAGCTGTACATCTAACCCTATCCACTCATATGCTGATGATTCCACCCTTCATCTTTCCATTCGGTTCCCGCAACGTCCATCTCAGCAGTTGCTTCAACAAACAAGGAATGAGGCTATGGCACACCTAATGTCTGACTTGGCTCGTACCTCTGATTGGGGTAAAAAATAATCTCGTTGTTTTGAATGCATCAAAGACTCAGTTCTTACACCTAACAACCCGACAAAATCTTTCACAGGATTACCCACTAATGTTTCATTCACTCGGAATTTATTACATCTCTTGTGAACATATTACATCTCTTGTGAAATCTGCTTCCAAGAGATTAGGTGTGCTAACCCGACTCCGAACTTTCTTTACCCCTGAACAGTTGTTGACTTTATACACGGGTTTTATTCGCCCCTGTGTGGAGTACAACTCTCATGTGTGAGGAGGCTCCCCACATGCAGCTCTTCTCAATAGGGTGGAGTCAAAGGCTTTTCGTCTCATTAACTCTCCACCTCTTTCTGATTCCCTTCAACCTCTGTCTCTTCGCCGCACTGTTGCAACTTTATCTCTTTTCTATCGCTACTTAAACAGTCACTGTTCCTCTGAACTGTTTGTTTTCATCTCTCCACCTCTACGACAGGCACGTAGTACCCGTCTAGCAACAATCTCTCATCCCTTCTCTGTCCAACTCTCTAATGCAAGAGTTAACCGTTACTCCCAGTCCTTCATTTACGCAACTGGTCAACTCTGGAACTGTCTTCCTTTGTCTGTATTCCCTACTTCCTATGATCTCCAGTCTTTCAAACGCAGTATGTCCAGGCATCTCGAAATGAATGAATCTTGAAATTGGCTCTCTTTCATATTGCTTTTGTGTTTTTCTTGCAAGGAACAGTATGCGGGCCTAATGACCTTTCGTTCCTTCTTACATTAAAGAAAAAAACATTGTCCTCTCATTCCCTGCATAGTGTCCTTCACTCACTCCCTTCAGTGTCCTTTACTCACTACTTGCACATTCACAGCGTCCATTCCCTACTCCATGCAGTGTCCATTACTTATTCTCTGTGCAGGGAGTAGTGTTCATTACCCATTTTTTACACAGTGTCCATTACTCACTACTTGCACAGCATCTATTAACCTTTATTTGCACAGTGTCCATTACCTTTTACCTGCACAGTGTCCTTTCCTCACTACTTGCACAGTGTCCTTTACTGTACAGTGTCCATTACTTACTCCCTGCACAGTGTTCAATACCCATTTTTTACACAGTGTCCATTACTCACTACTAGCACAGCATCTATTAACCTTTAATTGCACAGTGTCCATTACCCTTTTCCTGTCCAGTGTCCTTTACTCACTCACTGAGAGTGTTATCTGTCTTCAGGTTAACTAGTACAGGGCAGTGGCGGATCCAGGATTTGGGAAAGGGGAGGGCTGTTTGTCAATGTAAGGGGCGCAGAGCGCCGAAGGCGCGAGACAATAAGCTAGGGAGTCTGGGGTGAGCGGTAGCTCCCTCAGTGGGGTCCGGGGTCCGCAAAACGCATTTTAACATTTCACAAGCATTTTGAAAGAATTTTAGGGCAAGATGTGGTACTTTTATGGTGGTTAATATTTTAAACCTGTAACCAATAATTCGTGTCAGATGGAAGCCATTTACAGATCTCTACAGATTGATTGAAATTGGAATGAATTATAGATTCAAACAATTCTCTACCAATTTATCAAAATCAAAAAATATATAGATTCAAATCATTCTCTACCTATTGATAAAAACTGAAATATAGATAATTCAAACCATTCTTTACAAGTTGATCAAAAATTAAATATATTATGGATTAGTTATCAGCTGATAGGGGCGCCATTCATAGCTGAAGGGAGGGGCGGCAGCCCCCCCCCCCCCCCGAACCGCCACTGAGGCTTGGCTAAATTATAGTTGGGAATTTAGCCACTTTCACTTATTTTAACAAGATCCATGTTCCCGGCAATTGTCTGTGTGCTTGTAAAGATCTGTGCTATTAAATTAAAGCCTAAGAGGTGTGGCATTCTTATGTCACACAATCGTTTGAGTCTAATGAAAATACAGTATAAATTGTATTAGAAAAGAACCCGAAATTCCTCACCAAAAGAATCTTCAGGGAGGGAATTGTACCAGACCACCATGCACAGTTCAGTGAAAGGCTGCCACTCAGTGCAATAAACGTTTTCCTGGGTTAGGGTAAATAATTTGGCTTGTCAATTAGTGTAGAGTCTCCTAAAGGCAACAGTACATAGAGTGAGTGGATGGTGGGCGACAAGTTTACTATAAAAGGTTTCTATAAAACTGATTAAGATCATTTGATCGCATCACGACAGGCAACCCATTTCATCATTACACACACACACACACACACACACACACACACACACAAGTACTCGCACGGATAATTCTCCTCTCTCTCTCTCTCTCAGTATTATGGAAAAAAAAAAAAAGGACACAATGTTGTTGCAACCCTCCATCTGACCAAGCATATCTTTTTTTTTTTTTTAATGCAAGGAAGAAGGAACCAAAGGCCTACATCCCTGCACACCTAACTAAGCATATAATGGCCCTCACACCCCGCCCCCATCCCCTCTCTATAAAACAGAGAAAATAAAGCTTAAAAATTTCAGCAGTTTATCCATGATAATAAAGAAGTTATGAGCAGATCTTATGAAATTATGACTGAAGCTTTTTCATTTAGGCAGCCATTTTTAATGATTACATAATAAGTACAGTCATAAAATGTCAAAGATAATTAGATATTCATATAATCATTTATCATGTACAATTTATACCTCCAAGGTGTATGTTACAAAGATTTTATAGGAAAATGCATTGGGCCTTTCAGACCCCTTGGGCAGGTCGCTCTGAAATAGCATTATATCAATCAAAAGGTACCAGTTTACTATAAGGCATATAACTGTGTGAAATTTAATGACTGTATTGAATACTTTCTGAGTTCTGGCCTAGAAACGAAATTTTTTCGTCAGCTGTTGTTGTTGATCCTAGTGGTATCAATTGCCTCTTCTGACTTCGTCAGTTGGAGGGTAAAAATAAATTACTCTAGTCACTTGTTGAGTACGGTACCTATGCAATGCCTCCGCTCTAACTGGTGCATTCTGACTGCAGTATCATGCCACCATTGCTCAAAATTTGCCCTCCATAAAACTGTCCATGATGATTGTGTGAAGGTGAGGTCCAGCTTTCTCGCTAATATCTTTAAAATAGTTCCCTTGTCTAGGTGTTTTCTATTTTCCTCGTTTTGAAAATAATATCCAGGTATTTTGTAATGATGGAATCTTAGTCTATTACATAGCTGAAGACTATTGTTTTTGCCGGTATTATTAGTATTCTGGTCTCACTGGCTCGCAACAGTTCCAGGAGAACTGGGGACTGCAGAAGGAATCTAAAGTTCGCAGGTTATGTGCCCAGGCATGGACCATTGCTGATCGAAAAAAAAAAAATCTAAATCCATTACACGGCGTGTTAGAAGAGTCACATCTGTATTATGAGTGAATGAGAGATTT
The DNA here is from genome assembly GCA_018397915.1 of Birgus latro. Classification (NCBI taxonomy): domain Eukaryota; kingdom Metazoa; phylum Arthropoda; class Malacostraca; order Decapoda; family Coenobitidae; genus Birgus; species Birgus latro. The sequence goes on from JAGKTI010036699.1 coordinate 4,557, forward strand.
AAAACATGACTCGAGCAAGTAATCTAATAATGAAACTTAGTGAACCGATCCCTAAGAGTTTAATCGTTTTATAAAAAAAAAAAACCCAACTGGGTCAAGGTCACTGTAAGAAACACTAGGTGGAGACTAGAGACTGTCCACAGAACAGTTACAAAGTTTTTATTATTATTATTATTATTATTATTATTATTATTATTATTAATATTATTATTGTTATTACTATTATTATTATTATTATCATCATCATCACCATCATCATCATCATTATCATTACTACTACTCTTATGATTATTATTATTTTTATTATTATTATTATATTAGGATGAGACGTGATAGTTAAGAGAGCCGTAAGTCTTTGTCATATAATTATTATTATTATTGTTTTGCATGATGATGGTGATAATGATTTATAATGACAAGTTTGATTTAAGAGACACACATGCCTTATTTTTTGAAGCTGTCTATGTGTTTATTCTGAAATATATTCATATTATAAAAGTTTCCCTTGTTATTGAACACTTCTCATTTAATTAGTTCACTTTATTGACAGAGCTGGAGAGCGACGCCTTCATGTTGTGGCACTGATATAACTGGGCTGTGGGGATGCCTGGTTGTAGAAACGTCCCTAAACTTCCTCCCCGATCCCCTGAAGGAGGATGGTGGACTGCAGGAGGAGGAAGACTAAAGCCCGTCCAGTAGGTTCACATTTCAGATGAACCTGGTGTAAGAAAACCAAGAACTACTACTACTTCTACTAAGCTACTACTACTAAAAATTCTACTACTGCTACTACAACTATGGCTGATGCTACTATTACTACTATTACTACTACTACTGCTACTACTATTACTTCTACTATGTACTGAGTGATAGTGGTCGATTTTCTTAAAGACATCCCGCTATCCGGGGTATTGCGTTGTTATTACTTTTCTACCTGCAGACGATTTTATTCAGCTGAAGACAGATTATAAGGATAAGAGTACTAGTAACAGTAGTAGTAGTAGTAGTAGTAGTAGTAGTAGTTATTGTTGATGTTGTTGTTGTTGCAGTAGCATTTGGATCTTCTGAAACGTGAACCCAGTGGACTGCAGGCTGAGGTTGCCCTCCTCATGCAGCTCGCCATCTTCCATCGGGGGTGATAAGGACGCAGGCGAGGGACGTTTGCATAACCGGGCAGCTTCATCACCCAGCTACAGTGGGTGCATCCGCGTGAAGGCGTCCCTCTCCAGCACCACACACAGTATATACCATAATATTGCAGAGAAAAGTCTTGGTCCTTCGATGTTTACTGAAGGACTGAGCTGGTAAACAGATACTGTATATGGTTATTCTGAATCAGCATATCTGACAGACGAATGAAGAAGTGAAGGAGTTTGTGGTGTTGATGTGAATGTGATTGACTGTCCCGAGAAATTCTCAGGGAAAGAGAGAGAGAGAGAGAGAGAGAGGTAGAGGTAGAGGTGAGTTGCTTGTATCCACATCTAACGGTGACTACTCAAAAAGACAACTATATTATATATACTTAAACACACGCACTGCATCAAACAGCATCAAGGCGTGCATACATTCCCTCGAAATTAGCTACGTGGTCCAGCATCTTCGCAGTTTACCAATCACCCTAAAACACAAACACATCATCTGCCTGATTTCCTTCTCCCTGACCTGTAGCCATATTTATAAAGTTTTTAAAACTATAGCTGTGTATAGGGCTGCTTGAATTCACGCTTCTCTTCACCCTTACATCCACCAGACACTACACAGTCCAATTTAGAGCGAATATTCATGTAGAAGAAAGGACAAAGAATATAGCCATGTGGGAAAATGGTTAACTGTTATGGAGGCTTGTATATCGCTAGAACTGTCTGAGATATTTTATGGATACTAACTCCTTGGCTTTGTTACTAGCCCGCCTGGTAGACCTCCCCCCTCCCTCCCTCTCTCCACTCTCGCTCATTTATTCACTCACACAATCCCTCACCCATTCCCTCACTCCTTCACTACCTTCTTCTCTTCCTCTCCTTCCTCACTCACTCATTCCTTCATGCCTTCCCTCTCTCCCTTATTCACTCATTCTTATTTTTTTTCCCCTGGGTTAACTGAGAAAAAGATGGAAAGAGATGGAATAAACTAAAATTATTACGCTGCCCACTATTTGCTCCCACCTCGCTTATAGAATCGGTTAAATTATTGGCAATTGAATGACAGGCTTACTGTCTGCAGCAGACAGAAGATTGCCTTATCTAGGAAAGATTACGATACCGAGTGCCAGACGTAACGCGCTTCTGCCAAACCTCTATCTGTACGTGGCCTTGATAAATTCTTGTCTAGACGATTGTGATAGCTCACTCACGATTGCAAAGCAGCGATCAAACTAGCAAGCTTGTAGTAAAAATATGCTTTTCATCCTTCAGAGCCTGTAATGACTGCACGTTACTCTGCTTGAAAGGTGGTATGTGGTGGCGACCATCATCAGCTCACTTGAAGTTGTGCTGCCCACCTCTTCCTTGGGTGAATCTACACTGAGTGACAAGCCTAATGGTTTTCCGCCGGATGGAAACAATATAACCAAATAACGGGGTGACGTAGAACTTGTTGTGCTGCCCCTGTTAATTGGGTGGAGAGACACAAATGCGGCGTCCATCCGTGAACCAAACCTCGACATTGTTCCCTGTGCTTCGCTGTGGTGAGGCGCTGTCTACCGCAAGGGAACACTGGTACACTGCATAGGATGGCCTTGCAGGGCCGATTGCTTATCTGCGGTTGACGGGTCTACTCGACCTGGTAGACCAGGGTTACTTAACTGAAACTACTACTAACTTGCTAGGAGAGAAGGGAGGACAAAGTGAAGGAGAGAGGGGAGGGGAGGGGAGGGGAGAAGAGGAGAGGGGAAAGGGAAGTATAGGAAGAAGGAAGAGGAAGGGGAATACAGGAGTACAATGGACATCAAACACCAATAGACCTAATGAGCTTTTTCGGTGCTGTTTGTTACAGAGAGGACTTGGTATCATACATAATTATACAGTATGTACTAAAGATGAGGATAGTGAGGTAGGGGAAGGAAGTGGAGAAGGGAAAGGGACGGGAAGGGGACGTAGAAGAAGTGTAAGGAACTGCACTATGGTGAGAGAAACAGTCCGATGGTAGCTCTTTAAGGACTTTAATACCGGAACAAAAACTACAGTGTTCCCCTCGAGAGTGCCAGCCCGGGACTGACGACATCTGCCTAGCACGAAGCGTGGGAGAGAGTTTTGACTCAGCACTTTCAGGATCTATCAGTGGGGATAGACAGTGGGGGGAGGGGATATAACTTGGGGGGTACATATACAGTGGGGGGATGGATATACAGTGTGGGGCATGCATATACAGTGGGGTACAGAAGAAAGGAGGAGAGGGGAAAGTTATGAGGGAAGGGGAGGGGAGAGGAGAGGAGGGGGAAGTAGAGAAACAGGAGAGAGACAGGGAGAAAGAACTAGAGGAGAGAAGAGAAGAGAGAGGAGGGGAGAGGAGAGGAGGTAGAGAAGAGAAGAGAGGGGAGGGGCTGGGAGAGGCAAGTAGATGAGAGAAGGCAGAGGAGAGACGGAGAGGGGGGAAGTAGAGGAAAGAGAGTGGAGGGGAGTGAGAAGTAGAGGAATAGAGGACGGAAGTGAAGGGAAACGGAGGGGAGGGGAGGGGAAAGGAGGGAATAGGAAGAAAGAGGAAGACAGAGGAGGAGAACAGGACATTTTTCTGGGGTTCCATTGCATGGTGTATACTGAAAACGATTATGAGACGCTGCTGCTGGGCTTCTGGGGTATGTGCATGGACATCACAGTCATCAGCGTGTTGTAGGTCTAAGAAATAAACCTTTTCAGTCTTTGATGTGCTGCAAGACGTCATGAAAAAAATAACAACGTCTAAACGGAACTAAATTTTATTCCATAATCAGGGTTCATTTTTTGTGTGACTTAGAAAGATGACTGCAGTGAGATAGATGTTGCAAATGACAGGAGAAAGGACACATCCTTGACTTACGTCTACATCCACTTACTATGGACACACGAGCATTCATGTTATTATGGAGGCTTTTCAGGAGGGTAATTTTTTTGAAACGCCAAATTTTGAAAGAGCATGCCATAAAAATTCTCTGTTGACAGTTTCAAAAGGTTTGCAAGATCAATGAATGCAATATTTAAGTCTCTGTTCATGTCGTGGTGTTTCTCTTGTATCTGTAGGAAAACAAAGATCATACTACTGGTGATTCATTTGTTCCATAATATACATCTTATTTCAGGAAGTGTTGACTCAGCCAGGTGTTTTGTCAGTCGGGTTAACAGTATCTTGGTTTGTGCTTTGATAGCTTTCACTTGGAGGGAGATGCGCCAGCTGTTGTCACAGTCTGAGCGGTCCTATTTCTTCTTGAAAATGGATACAATACCAAAAGTAAGCCATTCAGATGGAGTCCGTTCTTGGTTCCAGATAGTCAGGATGGAATTATTGAGGCAAGGAGGCACTCTTGAAGTAATGGCCACCCTCTTTGATTAGTTCAGATGGTATGCCATCAGGGCCAGGGCTATTGTTATTTGTTAGGTATCGGATGACCTGAACAGTTTTTGGAAGTGTAGGTAGGACATCAAGATCTGCCTCTTATGGAGCATTTAGGATGTTATCAAGGATATTGTGCTCCACAGAGATTCTTCGATTCAGTAAGGTACTGAAGTGTTGTGCCCTTCCATCTATTATTGCTTGCACGTCTTTAGGAGCTCTCCTTCGGCTGAGCAAATAGGGGTGATGTTGTGGTGGGTTGCCCCATAGATGGTTCTTGTGGACATGTACAACGATACTGGCTATTAATATCAGCTAGTTTCTGCAGCTCTCTTTTGTTTGATCAGTACAACATTTGTTCTCCATGTCACGCAGTTTTCTCAGGGTTTCGTTTTCGTGATTCTGGAAATCGGTTTTTAGGGTTAAGGAGCTAGGATAAGCCAAACATTTGTTATGTGCTCTATGCGTCATTGCAAGAAGATCATGTATGTCCCAAGCATTTTCATAAGAAAGGTGGAGAAGTCTTGGGTTTCTTCTGCAATGTTTGGAAGCAGTGTCTTAATATGTTCAGCCACTGTGTGTCTAAGTTTGTGGTACTGTTGTTCGGGTCAGTTGGTGGGTAATGAGGGAGCTTGTCTGTCATGGTGCTGTAGATGTTACAAGTTGTTGCAGCCTTTAAAATGCTACAGTTTAGTTTCCTCTAGGATGGTCTTTAACACATTTGTTATGCATGGCTAGTAACAATTTGGTGAGAATAAGCGTACAGCCTGAAGTGCACTCAGCACCTCTCGCAGATCGGGTTATTAGAAATTTTCTTCTATCTCGCTACGCAATGTCTAGATCGTGAGTGCATCCATGTGGGCTTGTGTTTATTCCCAAGTTGAAAAAGGGTGTTAGTAATGTTCAGATTGCATTCAGAGCATAATGAAAACAGTTTGAGACCATTGTTGTTCATGTTATCAACACCATGGCAGCCTATAATGCCTGGCCAGAGGTGATTATATACCCTGGCATTAAATCCTCCAAGCAGGATGAGTATGTCATTATGTATAATTACACATGTGTTGGCATCCAGAGAGGCATAAGAGGAATCTTCATTATGTCCTCAGAGTCAAGAGTTGGGGAATAGGCCGTGATGAGTGTTGGATATTGGCCACTAGAAAGTGGTATGCACTAGGACATCAGCCTCTCTGATAGACCCACTGGCGATTCTTAGATTTTCTGTAGTCGGTTGCTTTGGACTGCAAACCTAATACCATTATTTTTTTTACTTTATCTTGGCTTCCCATCCAGAAATAGCTATGCCCTTCTCCTGCTTCTATTAGGCTGTCCTATCATGAGAGGCGAGTCTCAGAAAAGGCAGCAGTGTCAATTTTATATCTTTTCAGATAATGGGCAATAAGAACAGTTCTACGTCGTTGTCATGTATGTTGATCAGAACTAGTCAAGGTTCGTATATTCCAGGTAGCAAGAGTCAGAGGGCTTCTTTTGGTTACGCACTGCAGTGTGGGATGCCTTGACAGAAATGGTTATCTGTCCAGATGGTGCGAAACAGCAAAAGTTTTGGATACCTTTTCTAAACCCCCTCTTCATCAGGGGTAGGCAGTTGGGAGTCCATTTCCGGCTGCTTAGTTGTTCTGGAAGCTGCCGAAAGCATGGCTTGTGCCTATGTCATCATACCAGTGACCACTGGGCTATTGCCACTGTGTGCTGGACTCGAGGTAGCAACTTCAGCCACATTAATGACCTGTCACTGTCACCTTTTCTCTCGCCAAAGGTCTTTTAATTTTAATGAAAGGATGATATGGAAGGCGAGTATAGCACTGAGTTTGTACAATGAATGTGGAAGGCAAGTATAGCACTGAGTTTGTACAATGAATGTGGAAGGCGAGCATAGCACTGAGCTTGTACAATGAATGTGTTTGGTGTGATGATGAGGATGAGCAGTCCTT
>JAGKTI010036700.1:438-11029 GCA_018397915.1 Birgus latro
GAAACACTGGTACCAGAGACAGAGGTAAGAGCCATCATACGGGAACTCTCCTCTGGGGAGGACACCTCAAGAAGGATGCTTCCATCCCCCTGAGTATATACCTTGGGTTCCCTCCCACATGTAGAAACAATAGCACGGTGCAAGTCAAAAATATCCATATCTAGCACTGATCCACCCAAAGAGGGCTTCAGAACTAGATATTTCGAGTATGCTGAGGGCACTGCATCATCAAGGCCGAACCCAAGAACCGGACCAACCCGACGTGGCCTCCTCCTAGTCCCAGTTGAACGCTGGGGCAAAGGAGGAAAGTCACCAGGGGCCTGGAAAGGTTCCAGAGTGGCAATGTGGGATGAAGGTCCTGAAGAATTGCCAGGGACAGATGAGGTGTCGTCAACGGTATTTTTATTAATTTCGGGCATTAAGAACTTCAAAACTTCATTCCCCCACCCCTCCACCCACCATGGAGCCCAACAAGGGGAGGTCGTATGCCAGGGATAACACCACTGGCGACCCCAGAGGTAGCGGGAGAGTATACGCGGGTAACCACCGGGGGACCCGGGCAAGGGTGACTCCAGGACGATAGGAGCCACCAGGTCCCCCAATGCCCACTTGACCCTAGCCAACGCATGACCAGCCGATTGACCTGGTCGGGCCCAACCAGGCCGCCCGTCTGACCGGAATAAGGGACCAAAGAGATGTTTTGCTAGCTGCAGGGCGCACCGTACAGCATCGCTCAATCTCCAGGACTCCCGTCTCCCAGCATTACGGGACGCCACGCACGGCAAACACGTGGGGAGGCAACGGTCCAGCCCTAGATGGCAAATGGGCTGGAACTAACATCACCAGCAGGCCTCCTCCACTAGTGATGTAGGGGGTGCTTGGTCCACGAGGGCGACAAATGCCGAACCCTACAGAGGTAGGCAAGCCCCCAAAGTAGGTGGCACCGCCAACCACGTTTCAAGCCCCGCCACCACGTCAAGGTGACCCCCTGCAGCGGGGAGTTAAGAAGAAGGCATGAACAAGGAAAGGAGAAACTACAAACAATAACAAGGAAAAGTCAGGAAGGAGGAAGTGCGCTAGCAGTGTTGACCCAGCATAGTGAGGTATCAACACAGCTGAATCCTCCAACATACACCATCCTCCACCACGATCTCCACCTTCTCCAGCATGACCCCCACCACCATCTTTTCCACCACCACTACCAGAGTGAGGCAGCGACTCAGTAGTGCATCATAACACTTTAGTCACCCCAAGTCCCTGACAACACCAGACTGCCATCCTGCACCTGCCAGCCTTTCCGTCTACCCCAGTGATGACACCAAGTGCTGACTCAGAAATACCAGGACCCTGACCTACCTCAATCAAACCCTTTCAACACGCTTCATCCAACATCATTATCATCAGCAGCAGCACCCTAGCCAGTATTCCCACCACAGTTAATATAAGTGAGTCGAACATTTACTCTATTAGTTTAATAGTACTACTTCATTTATATACAACCTTACGTCTATACAGTACACAGTGATAGACAGTATCCTCAGATACATATGAAAAGCTAGTAAAACCAGAGAATCAGAACATAAGTACACATTTATCCTTCATATTACAGTTACAAGAAAAATCAAGTGAAAATGCCTAACACAACTGGAGCTAGCAAGAATGTGCTATATTCAACCACACACATTAGTACTTGCAACCTAGACCTAAAGATGAATTTAAAAGTGATCAAACATATCATGCTGACTTCACAACTTTAAGAGGACTTTATTGTCAAGTGATGTGTGGTACAAACGAAAGTAAGTGAATGGTATACATATTGTAAATATTGTATATATAATTTCACACAAAATAACAAAGTATGGGTTACACATAATGTCATCTTAATTCAAACTGTGCAACATAATTAAGCCAGTACACCCATGGTGTCTGAAATAAACTGTGCAACGTAATTAAGCCAATATGCCCATGGTGTCTCAAATAAACAAGTTTATCAAATATGATTAATTAATGATACGATTGTATTGCTATTACTGTATAAATAATATACATATGTATCAGTTAAATAGCTACAATGACACACTTGTGATTACTGCAATTACGTAACAATTGCCACATTTATGTAACGACAATTTTATGACCAACACAATTATGTAACCGTTGCATTAACAGATGTAAGTATAATTTTATGGCAAACACAATTAACACATTAACACAATGTTATGTTAGTCCCACTTGCGTAACAGTTGCATTAAAGTGATGTAACTACAATAGCATTAACGCGATGTAACTGCAGTTATACTGTACAATATTCATACAGTTATGTTACTTTTACAATTTGTTCATTTTAATGTGTATGTAATATGTATTAATATGTTATGACAATATTTCCTGTCGTTGGTACGACAGTGAGCGTGACCGAGCGATATGTAGATATTATATAGGCATTAGTATACATCTCATAAACACAATGTACAGGATGTAGTGTCTGATGGAAACATACACAGCTTCTCACCAGGAATGTCAATTCACATCCACAATCTTGCTGTCCCAGACCATCAAGAATCCTTAACATATGATGTATTTCAAACATCCTCGTAGTCCAGACAATCAAGAGTTTCATGACGTATTCAAACAAGTGGAAGTCCACAGGATATCTATCGGACACTGCTACCTCACCAATTATCTTCTCTAATCTGTATATATTGTCGGAGAGCTTCTCTTCAGGTCAAAAGGGGTTAGAGAATGCCCGAGAACGCAAGTAGGGAGGAGGCAAGAGAAAAGGGAGAGAGGGGCCAGTGAGAAGACCTGACACTAGGATCATTTGGAGACTTTGGCCGTCACGCTAAGTTACACTGTAAATCACTATTCAATATAACTGTACAATAAAACTCCGTAACCCGAGAGTTCTGTAACTCACCTTGTTGATACTATGCCTCACACTTTTTTTCTGGCTGTTCTTAATGATTCATAATCGACTTCCCTATCTCCCTACAAGTACCTATGAACATGCTATCGAGACTGCTTGCCTTTGTGGTATGGATATGGGAAGGTTGTACTAAAACATCTAAGCAAATTTCAAAATAAAACGATAAGAATAATTAAAAACCTAGCAATTACAATTGTACTAACTCCCTTAAAATTGAGAAGGAATGTTGCCTCACTTGCAATGTTTTACAGATACATTTATGGCAAATGCTCAGACGAAGTTGCATCCATTCTACCACATGTCCCCGTCTTGCCCAGTATTACACGGGCATCTGGCAGCACACATGACTTGACCGTCACAGTGCCATATTGCAGAATTGCCTATCATGGTTCCTTCATTCCCCGAACCGCTTTCCACTGGATTTCCACTCCCTAGTTAAGTTCTCTCCAAAGCCTCAACCCACAGCAGTTCAAATCCAGCCATTACGACTTTCTTATAAACTGAAGACACCTGTAGTCTGGTGTATATGTATCTATGTGCTGTTTCCTTCATTTGTTCATCTGGAATCTATCTGTTTATCTATCTGTCTATAGATACACAGATTAATAGACTGACAGATATAGATGTAGATATTCGGTTGAAGTTGTGTTCTAGCTCGTTTCGCTCGTTTGAACAACAATCACCATGTTTACCCACTGATCTCTAAATTATGGAGGAGCTTTCTCATGGGTACCGCCGTGTAGTTTGTGTGCCCTCCGCCAGGACCCCATGGCGGCACTGATGTAGTGGCAGCCATGTTTATGCACCTCGCCTGACGCCCGCGCCTTTTGAAACCAGCCAATGAATCCGGAAAACATAGTCCCATGGTCCACTGTGCAGCTTACGGAAGACACAGCGAAACAGACAGCAAGCTAAGAACAATTTTCCAATTCCATTACCTGGCGGAGGCGACGAGGGCTGTGTTTCATTTTCGCAGCCAAAGTCACACGCTCGCTAAGGAGATATCCCCACCACATTATAAAGCTCACTGGTTTAACCCCACAAGAAATTTTGAATCTGGAAGTGAATGGAGTGTGTCAACGTGATATGTATTGCTAACGTACTTGCTTGAGGGTCCTCCTTACTCATTTCTCACGAAACCTTTGTGTGAAGCCGACAAAACTTCTCTCTTTTGTTTTGAGGATAGTGGAGAGATATTAAAAGTAATAAGAAGATTCTTACATTCATCTGCAGCACATATTTTTGTTTGCATCCTCCAGTTTCATCCAATCTTGTGTGGAAAAATAGATAAATAAATAAATAATTAAATAATAAACTGGAAAAAAATGTGAATCATATGATCTATGAATATTTAATTACCGGGAAAAAAGTGTGGATGGCCTTCGAGCACTGAATTTATCGAAATTACTAGTTAATTTTTCACGTGAAACCCATCCCAAAGAAATAAGTAATATTGCACCTGTTTAATTTTGACTGATAGGGAAGCATGAGTGTCGGTGATAAGGTAGTGGGGGTGTCGATGGTAACATAAGTGAAAGTTTTCATTTTACAGCGAATGGGAAAATCAAAATGACGGTGTCTGGAAGAAAAGAGAGAGAGAGAATTTTAAAAAGAAATAGATGATATGGGAGTGTAATGAACAAAGACAGTTGTATGCGAGATAATCTAAATGAAAGTCTACATTATTGAGGGAAAGTAACAAGATACTGGATGCAATAAACGAACAGGAATGTGGATGTGAAAATTGCGGATATGTTGCTTGTCAGTATTCAGTTTTCGACACTAACATAAAGCGGTGGTGGCTGGTGATGGTGACCATCATACACTTTTTTGATGTGCAGCATATTTCTTCTTTAAATCGTATCACTCTTTTTCTATGTTTGCTCCCCTATGTTCCTGTTTCTACCATCTTTCCTGCCACATTTTATTCTTCCTTCCATTTCAGGAGCCTCAGAAGTCTACTGAGTGACAAGCCTAAACGGTTTCCTGTAATGTAGGAAACCGTTTGAAGTGGTAGGCTGTAGCAATATAACCAGATTAATTTTGTGGAACCTACAATAGCACACATGCTAATTAGATGGAGAGGCGCAAATGAGGCGTCCATCTGGGAACCAAAACTCTACAGTTCGCTCCGCGCCCCACCGTGGCGAGAAGCTGTCTGCAGCAAGGGAACATCGATTCACTGCACGGGATGGCCCTGCTGGGGTGGTTGATTGTCTGCGGTTGATGGGTTTGCTCACCCAGACAGGCATGGTTTACTGAACAGCAGCAACATAAAATGATGAAACATTTGATGCCTGAGTGAGACAAATCGAGACTAAGGATGGTCAAAATAAACTTCCTTAGTATCGCAGTATCTAGATGAGGCTGGAGGTAACCATTTACGAATGAGGGTATTATTGAGAAATACAGAGAGAACACTGATGTGTTGGGGAATATAAAGAGAAATGCTTCAAACTAGTTCAGCCAAATGGTGTGAACGGAGAGTGAGAAATTGACTGGAAGGGTGCATGCGAGTGAGGCGGTTCAGAGAGAGAGAGAGAGAGAGAGAGAGAGAGAGAGAGAGAGAGAGAGAGGTGGAGGGAAATAAACGTGGAGTTACGTGGGAAGTAATTTGCGCTGAAAGGAAAGTCGATGCTGATTACATAAAAAATATCAAGAAAGTGAGTTGTGGATCCTGCCACGCATCAGCGATAACGTCATGCAATACCGATAACTTAAGGGACGAGAGAACTTTTAGAAGGATCAAACAGAAAATCTCCTTCTCTTGATATACATAAATTAGAAACTTCCTGCAACTCCGACAGTACTCAAGTAACTGGAAACAAACAGAAAACAAGCAAGCAAACAAACGAAAACGAAAATGCTTCCAATATGCTGCTCTCATAATTGACAGTGTGAAGAACTATAAAGTTAAGTGAGTAAATTAAGATTACCTTGTGTTCCATTACATATATATATATATATATATATATTTTTTTTCAGTCATACAATTCATTATTACTAGAACAGGATTTTATCGATTTCATGATCGGACGAATTCAGATATTATGTTTGGGTTAACGCTGGACGATTTTACTCAACTGATAGGGAGTCTAGCATCATGAGATATACTGTAATGCCGTGACCATAAACCTTCTCTTAGTTTGAACACCAGTATTCTTGTCTAACGCCAGGCAATTATATTCAGCGTAGTCATGAGAGCTTTAGAATATATTGGAGAATAATTCAGACTGTTAGACAAATATTTAAAATTGCTACATTGGAAAAAAAATGTTCATGTGGATGACATTTATAGATTATTAATGTTATTTCATTCATTTGCAACTGCATGATAAAAGAGAACAATTTAGTAAGATGTCAAGAGGAGTGGCACAGTGTCATAAAAGTTGTCTTAGTATGATTATCTGAAGTTATGATGTATGTACATCTTTCCTAGAGTCACAGTAGAGTCCAGTTTTGGGTGGAACGTTTGGCCTGTGAAGTGGAATGGAAAACTTGATGCCTCGAATGACGAATGAAAGAGTATGTTTCCCATTTGACTGGATGCTCAGTTTGATAGTTCTCTAGCGTTTTCACGTTCTTGTATTTTTTTTCTGGATCTATCCCACCCCATGTGTTAAGTTGCAGAGATGATAATGATGATGATGATGATGATATATTTTTAATGTTAATGAAAAAAACTATTAATGTACAAAGAAGTTGCCTAAAATGACATAACTTTTGTTGATGACAGTTCATCTGCTGAATGATGCGAAGAGCTTCAACAAATGCCAAATGATGTAAACAGTGAGTGAAGGCCGTGGAAACCCCTTCACTGTGAATCATTTTCCATAGTTAAATAAAACTGTCTTGTGGAAGTGAGGATTAAACATAATGTATGGAATTATAAAGAAGGTAATGAAAATTATTTATAAGCCCTTCACCATAAGAAGTAAATCCACTTGGCGGCAGGAAGAATAAAGACTGAGGGACGTCACCGAGCTAAAGAAGTTATTTGGTGAATATGAAGCAAACCTGAGTTATGGCTAGCAGTGCTGGTGAGTTTCTACTACTAAACGATGAAATGCTGGAATACTTTGAGAAATACGGTACTAAAACTGTTAAATCAGAGAAAAACAAGACTGAAACTGAGGATGTCTGATGATTTGAGGAATCTGATGTTAACTATGTACACATTCAATACATAATTATGTATTATGTACAATTGCTTTAATATTTGGTTCATTCCATTATCATTTTCATATGCCTTCTTCATATATGAATCATCTAACTACCCTTGTTTCATTTGTATGTTTATTTCTCTGTTATGATTCGTTTCATTGGTTCGTAAGGTTCACTTTATATTGACTTATGAACAACTTTAGATCGTTTAGGGTTAGTTGGACAGGAGCAGCCATGCTGTCAAGAGGCACTCTGTGTCTGGTTATTAATAAATCGTGATGAGCCAGAACGTTATCTTCACTTATTCTCCACGGAACTCATCATCTGAAACGTACAAATTTCCCTAATTTCTGAAGGGTACATAATCATTCTGCCTTCGTGTTACTACCCTAGTCTGACAAGTGACCTGAATTTTACTTCTTCACAATGGATGGTGTTTAATAATTAGAATAAAGTCGTCTGGAGATAACAGGATTAAAATATAAGAAAATAATAATTTTGTGAGGATTAATGGAGAATACTTAGTTCTTTCACTACAAGGGGATTCTCCTTCGGTGATTAATCGCCTTGCATCAGTTTTCCATCCAATTCCGCATTGCACCATCTACAGTGTATGGTCCCGCGGCTATAATTTTCATTCCAAGAAGTCAAGTCTCGGGTGACCACTCACTCATCCCTAAGTGGCATTATATGAGCAACAGAAGCGAACACCATTTAAGCCTGAACCATTATGAGACTGATCCCTTTGGAGTTTAAACCCAGTAGACTAGCATACGTCCGCTTGTTGGCTTTGGTGACTTCATCGCGTAAATTGTTTCCTGGTGCACAGAACACTATATGACTTGTCGCTCACTTTAGAATTTAGGCAGCACTACATTGAGTGAGTGGATGATGGGCTCCTCTACCTGCCACCAAGTAGTGGTCGAGGCATTGAAATCAGTTTCCTTGTTCTTTTTCTTTCTTTAATTCTTGTGTACTCCCGGACGCATTCACAAGCTTCGTCAAAGAGGCGTGGGTGATAAGGTGGAAGTGATTGAGGGTTGGTGGGTGGAGGGGTGATGATGAGGCGTGTTTCAACATGGCAGAGCAGGTGAGTGGGCAGCACCAGGAGATATGTCAGGCTTATATGACACGACACCCACTCCGCTCTGAACCCACACTGCTGCTCTGTATCTCGAAATTTGTTGTTTTAATTTTACTTACTCATTATGTTACTATGGTTTAGAAAAATAAAGTAGACTACCTAATTACCATTTATGTAGCACAAGGATGAACAGCGCATAAGAAGTTTGACTGCAGCTGAGGAAAGAAAGCTTGGTTTTGTTCTTAAAATACATAACTGAGAGAATAGTGCAAACAGGACTGTAACACGTAAATCGCAACTAGGGCGGGATTAGTATTGTGACGTGGGTATTCCAAGTGATGAGGCAAATTTAAAGTAAAAATAGAAAGGCCAGTTAACATACCAGAGAGAGAGGGAGAATTTCTATCTATCTATTGCCAGACGCCATAATCTCGTAAGGGGTGGCCATTTGACTGAGTTATTTGTTTTACAGGGAAGGGCACTAACCCTCCACTAACCCACTTGCTGACACGTAGGGAGCACGTATGGTTTGGTTATATGGTTACCACCCAGCATTTAGCTTGTCACTCAATGTAAAGCCACCTGTAAAGGAAAGAAACGCAATAAGAAGTGACAGGAAAGATGGGAGAAATAGGAAGAAAGGAGGGCAGGCACAGAAAAAAAATGATAAAAGCTAAAGAAGAAGCAGGCAGCACTACATCAAGTGAGTGGATGATGGTCGCCACCATCTACCACTAGAGAGCATTTATGGCACGTTAATTTGGAAGTAGATAGGGAAAAGTTAAAAAATGCGTACAAAGGGTGTTAAGTTGGGAATCCATTAGAAAGTATATATATATATATATATTTTTTTATGCATGGAAGAAGGAACCAAAGGCCACGGGCCTGCATACTGTTCCTTCCAAGAAAAAACAAAAACAGTACAAAAGAGAGCCAAATTCAAGATCCGTTCAATTCGAGATGCCTGGACACACTGCGTTTGAAAGACTGGAGATCATAGGAAGTAGGAAATACAGACATAGGAAGACAGTTCCAGAGTTGACCAGTTGCATAAATAAAAGACTGGGAGTAACGGTTAACTCTTGCATTAGAGAGTTGGACAGAAAAGAGATGAGAGTTTGTTGCTAGACGGGTACTACGTGCCCGTCGTAGAGGTGGAGGGATGCAAGCAGACAGTTCAGAGGAACAGTGACCATTGAAGTAGCGATAGAAGAGAGATAAAGATGCAACAGCGCGGCGAAGAGACAATGGTTGAAGGGAATCAGTAAGAGGAGGAGAGTTAATGAGACGAAAAGCCTTTGACTCCACCCTATTGAGAAGAGCTGCATGTGGAGAGCCTCCCCACACATGAGAGTTGTACTCCATACACGGGCGAATAAAACCCGTGTACAAGGTCAGCAACTGTGCAGGGGTAAAGAAAGTACGGAATCGGCTTAGCACACCTAATCTCTTGGAAGCAGATTTCACAAGAGATGTAATATGTTCTTTCCAAGACAAATCCTGAGAGAATGAAACCCCAAGCATGTTCAAGGATGATGCAGGACATAACTGTTCATTATTAAACATTAGTGGGTAATCCTGAGGAAGATTTTGTCGGGTTGATAAGTGTAAAAACTGAGTTTTTGATGCATTGAAAATAACAAGATTATTTTTACCCCAGTCAGAGATACGAGCCAAATCAGACATTAGGTGTGCCATAGCCTCATCCCTCTTTTGTTGAAGCAACTGCTGAGATGGACGTTGCGGGAACCGAATGGAAAGGTGAAGGGTGGAATCATCAGCATATGAGTGGATAGGGTTAGATGTACAGCTTAGAAGGTCATTGATGAATAAAAGGAAGAGAGTAGGTGATAGGACAGAACCCTGAGGAACACCACTGTTGATAGGTCTAGGAGAGGAACGATGGCCGTCTACAACAGCAGCTATAGAACGACCAGAAAGGAAGCTAGAGATGAAGGCACTGATAGAAGGATAGAAACCGTAGGAGGGCAGTTTGGAAATTAAAGATTTATGCCAGACTCGATCGAAAGCCTTTGAGATGTCAAGTGCAATGACAAAGCTTTCGCCAAAGTCCCGAAGGGAGGATGACCAAGAGTCTGAAAGGCAGGTGAGAAGATCGCCAGTGGAGCGTCCCTGACGGAACCCATACTGACGATCAGAAAGAAGGCTGTGACAGGAAAGGTGCTTTAAAATTTTTCTGTTAAGAATTGACTCGAAAACTTTTGATACGCAGGATGTTAAAGCAATTGGACGATAGTTAGAGGGTTGGGAATGGTCACCCTTCTTTGGGACTGGCGAATGAGAGCAAACTTCCAGCAAGAAGGAAAGGTACAAGTTGAGAGACAAAGGCGAAAGAGTTTACCTAGGCAAGGTGTAAGCACAGAAGCACAGTTTTTGAGGACAACAGGAGGGACTCC
>JAGKTI010036701.1:0-11029 GCA_018397915.1 Birgus latro
CTGAATTGATGTATTATACATAAGAACATAAGAAGCGAGGATAACTGCAGTAGGCCGGTTGGCCCATGCTAGGCAGCTCCTAGAAGAGTAATGAACTACTAGGATGAGATAAGGACAACAAAGAAGGCTCTCCCCCGCCCTCCAAACTCTCCAGCCAAAGCCGGCAGGAAAAAGTCAGAAAGAACACCTCGCAGCATAGAGAAACTGACGTGGACATTTTATAGGAAAGTGTGAAAGGAGAATAGAGACTATCATAGTGAAACCTGAAAAGGAAAAAGTATGAATTAGTATTGGTTATAAGATTTTTTTTTTCTATACCCACCCCTTATTTGTCATATGCTTATCTTGCCTATGTCTGAAACTCACAATGGAAAGGGCAGCAACTACTTAACTAGGAAGCTTATTCCATTTATCTACTACTCTATTACCAAACCAATTTGTACCTACTTCCTTGCTGAAACGGAATTTTTCTAGTTTGAAACCATTACTTCCAGTTCTATCCTGTATGCTCACTTGAAGTACCTTGCTAATACCTCCCTTGTTTATACCCTTCATCCACTTAAACACCTCATTTAAGTCTCCCCTTACTCTACGTCTCTCTAGTGAGTGCAGATTTAGTCTTTTCAGTCTGTCTTCGTATGACAGGTTTCGAACATCATGTATCATTTCTGTCATTCTTTTCTGTACATTTTTTTACGAGTTAATAGCCATTCTATAGTAAGGTCACCAAAAGTGTACTGTGTAGTCTAAATGTGGTCTTACTAATGCTAGATAAAGTTGCAGTATTACTTTTGATGACCTATTGCTCACGCTTCTCGAAATAAATCCTAGGACCCTATTTGCTTTATTTCTCGCATTAATACATGATTGCCTTGGTTTGAGGTCGTTACTAACCATGACTCCTAGATCTCTCTCGCATTCCGATTTACTAATTTCTTTGTTATCTAAGCTGTATTTAGTATCTCCAATGGTCTTGCCTACGTTTTAAGTACTTTACAATTTTGAACGTTAAATTCTATTTGCCAAGTTTTAGGCCATCTGAATAATAAATATATCGAGGTCATTTTGTAAGTTATGGCAACTGTCAGTCGAGTTAATGATATGCCCTATTTATCTATCATCGGCAAATTTGCTGAAACTGCTAGTGATTCCTAAGTCTAGATCATTTATATATATAATAATAAGGGACGGAGTACTACACCGTGTGGTACACCGCTAGTTACTAATCCCCAATCCGACTTACTTCCATTTATTAATACTCTCTGCTTTCGTCCTTTCAGCCAGGATTCTATCCATTTTAAGATATCGCTGACTATACAGTATGCTCGAACCTTTCTAACTAACCTTTCGTGTGGGACGCTATCAAAAGCTTTACTGAAGTCCAGATAAATAATATCGTACGCTTTATTGCTATCTACTGCCTCATAGACCTCCGAGAAGAATGACAACAAGTCCTGGCCAAAATTGACTCTATCATTTTTCCTACTACTGACGTTAGACATCGGACGATAATTCAACGCAGCTGCTTTATCACCCTTTTTAAAAATGGGCACTACGTTTGCGGTCTTCCACGCCTCGGGAACTTCTGAAATCAAAGTCATTAAATACCGTTAAAAGTGACTGACATAATTCTTCTTTGGTTTCTTTTATAACTTTTGCATATATATCGTCCGGACCAGGCGATTTTTTTGTTTTTATCTTTTAAATTTCTTTCAATACGTCCTCCTTACTAATATTTATTTCACTGAGATTATTTTCCGTATTATCGTCATAAAATATTTGCTGCTTGAGGGACCAGGTCCAGATTTTCCTTGGTGAATACTAATATGAAATAATTAATAAGGATGGAGCACATTTCTTTGTCTTCACTGGTAATGTCACCTGATTCTGTTCTGAGTGGTCATATTCTATCTTTATTTTTCGTCTGGTACATTTGATAAAAACCCTTGGGGTTTTCTTTCGATTCACAAGCAACCGTAATTTCATAATTTCTCTTTGCCTTCCATATCTCCCTCTTTACTTCTCTATATAAAATTGCGTACCGGTTACGTAAGTGTTCCTCTCCGCATTTTATTTTTCTATATACTCCTTTCCTTTGGCTTATGAGAGATTTTAATCTGTTGTTTAACCATCTTGGTTTCGAATTATTCGTTCTAAACGGTTTTGAAGGAATATACCTATCTTGGCCTCCGTGTATTATATTCACTAACTTGTTATATTTCTCACTGGGCGAAAGAGAGTTAATCCCCCCACTGACACCTGACCTTCCCGAGGGATATGGCGCACATTCCCACCTGTTACCTGTCCTATGACCTGGGGTTCCCCACTGACCTGGCATTCCCTAAAATAGCTATTCTACCTATGGAATATCGTTCTAAAATAAGCTCTTAATCCATCGAAATCTCCTAGACGAAAATTAGGAATGGTGGAGGTTTCTTCAGTGGAACAGATGTCCCAATTAAATTTGAACTTAATTTCTTCATGATCGCTATTACCAAGTCGTCCATCAACCTCTATATCACTAACATTTTCTTTATTAGCTAAAACTAAATCTAGTATATTATTACGTCTGGTGGGCTCCCTGATGTACTGATAAAGGAAATTATCCTGTACTACCTCTAGAAATTCCTCTGACTCTGCATCCCCTGTCTGATTTCGCCAATCTATCCTTGGCAGATTCATATTCCCTACAATTATTACTAAGCTGGACTGTGACGCTTTCCTAATTTCCTCCCAAAGATATCTACTTTCTGCTCTACTTAATTTTGGAGATCCGTAAATGGCTCCTAAGACTAATTTCTCCCTGTTGTTACTGATTTCAACCCAGACACTTTCGATGTCCCTATTTACTTTAATGTCTGCTTTATTGTAACAGTTTAAAGAATCCTTTACATAAATAGTTACCCTGCCCCCCCCCCTTCTTCGCAGACGGTTTGACACAAAAATATTATAGCCTTTTATTTGATATTCTGCTAAAAATTCTCGAGTGTCTGTAATCAACCAAGTTTCACTAATAATGGCAATGTCTATTCTCTCTGTACAAATTAAAGCTCAGTTCATTCATTTTATTACGTAAACTCCTGCTGTTTGTGTAGTACACTTTCAGATTATTACCTCTACCTTGGGACTGACTTTTGTTTATTTGGTTAATAACAGGGAAACTCTTTACTTTACTAATACAACAATTTTTTGTACTATACTCATCGCCATTTTATCATCACTTGTTCCGTCCTTTATCATCGTCTGCTCATTTTGAGGTGCCTGAATGGATGTTTCTACACTTTTGCATGGCTTGATGCATCTATCCAAACCTAATGATAATGATTTCTGAGTGTAGTTGCTGCAACTTCCTGTACAACTAATTTTCAATCTCGAAAAAACCTAACTCCCTATCTATCATTCCAGCTAAAACAGTAACTCCCTGCCTACTCAGATGAGTCCCATCCCAACAATACATGGCACTCCGTCCATAAAACCGGTCCCAGCTGTTAATGAAAGGTATTGCATTATCGTTGCAATACCTTTCAAGGCGGCAGTTAAAACCTATTGCCCTGCTCAACCATTCCCTCCCAACCCGTCCCCTAGGCAGAACACCGAGTACTACAGGGGTCCTCCCCTCTCCCTAACCTTCTCTAACATCACCTTGTACTGCTGCCGTAGTACCTCACTCTTACGCCTACCAATGTCATTGCCTCCTACACTGAGGCACACAGTGAGTTTGTCTCCACAGTCCTTAACGATATTTGAAATTTTCTCTATCACATTACCCACCCTGGCCCCCGGAAGACTTACGTGTTTAGAGAGTGGAGTATACTGTACATGGCTCTGTTTACATATCTTACCTGGGAGTCTCCAACAACAACAAAAATTTTCTTACCTTTCTTGATCTCACACTTACCTGTACGGGAAGTTCTCTCACCGTCTTTCTCCCCTACTTCCCTCTCTGCCTTCCCTTCCCTTCACACTGGTCACGCAATACGTTGAATGCATTTGTGGTCTTGTTTTCCGCTTGTTTCTTGAGGGTGAACTTCATTGCACCCTTGTGGACAAGTGTCCAACCTTCAACCTTTTTCCCTCTCTCCACCAACATCTCCTCCAACAATTCCCTCATTTCTGACTTTTCCTGCCAGAGAACCTGTACCTCGCACTTCAGTTTGAGGAGTTCTTACTTTAACTCAAGTATTCTTTCTCAAAACTTGCATCGCAGCTCTCCGTAGAGGAAGCCATCACGCTCAAATTCACACAAAGGTAGCACAGCACTATCACGGATCACAACAACACACTAGCACAACACTCACAAATCACTACCACATCACTGTCACAGTTCACAACAACACACTAGCACAACTCTATCACAGATCACTATCACAGAACTGTCACAATTCACTATAAGACACTAGCACAACTCAATCACAGGTCACTAAACTCTCCGACAATTCTCACAAGGTGGGTACTGCTAGCCAAATCAGGAACGCCAGAGAGACGTCCGTACAGACTGACCTCACGAGAGCGACTGACTGACCTCACGAGAGCGACTGACTGACTGGTAAAAAATGTAGGAAAACACAGGATATTACAGTGAAAGGTGCATAGATATTATTGACATTTACTTTCATCCTGTACACCTGACCATCCTCCCCAAAATGTTTTTTTTTTTTTTTTTGTTGTGCGATGACACTGGATGTAATAATTGAAAATGTGAATGGAATCACTACTGAGGTATTCAGACAAATAAAGCAAAAATTACCTTGGGCCAGAAGATACTTAAACAAAGGAAAATGTTTTCACAAAAAAACATGGGTGTTCTTACAAAAAAATAACATGGAGGAGATAAAGTACAACCACTGCACAAACAAAATCCTCCCTAAACTGGCCTTTTGTATACTACAGTACACAGTGTCCCCTAGAGACATATCACAAGGATGTCATAGCCTGATTTTCCCAGGATGCCTGTATCCTTTCTCAAAGTAAACTGCCAGACGAGGCAATTAGTGCACGCTCAGAAGACTGAATTGAGCCCCAACTAGGAAACCTTATACAATTTCATTCACCAATCATACACCCCACTAACATACTACCTGTTATACAAAAGGTTCCTAGTGGAACTTGACAATTCCATTAATGAGGATTACTCAAAGTCAGTCAACGTCCCAACAGGCCAGATGGAAAAAAGCTGTCTCCTACAGACTGTCAGTTAAGAAACCAGACTTACGAAAATCATAAGTGAGTAAGCCATCACCCAAATACAATACAAACTTGAGAACAATTCTCACTAAAAATCAAGGAAAACATCATTACCTGCAAAGATATATGAGCACTAATCAAAGAGAACAGCACCTTCACAATGGCATTAAGGTCCAATGTATTCATTACAGCTAATGGTTCCTGTGAAAAATTAAGTACTTAAGTTAAATTACAGAAATGAGTACATATGAATATTTTGCGTAACTATTACTATCACAGTTCAGCGTACCTCACGCAAGAATACCATTTTACACCTTAGGACAATGATCTTCCTTTACAAATACTTTCAGTACGATCATACATTCAAAGATTGTCCTAACACTAAAGTTCCTCGATCAGTCTTGATGGAGGTTTCCTCACTCTCGGCTGGGATCCAACGGTACAGTCCTAACCCAAATCACTACACATTTGCATATGTTCCTGTGGTTTAAAAAGCTACTCCTCAGTTCCATTATATTTCTTTACCTTGTCGTCTGCTCGACAGATCACAACATTGTCAAACTTATTCAACAGTTTATATGCTGAACCATCTCTAATGATTTCCAATACTCGGAATGGTCTAAACCACTTTATGTTCAAATTTCTACTTGTACCCAGTAGAGGATTTTCATTTTTTACCCACACTAAATGATCCTTTTCCACAATCTCCTTTCCACGGTTCTTGTTTGCTCTGTCAAGAGTCCTTTTAGATTGCTGTTTTGAAGTATCTTAGATTATTTCATGGGCTACTCTTAGTGCCTCTCCCTCATCTGAGTCCTCAATCACTGGAAGAGTTGCACTAATTGTCTTGGGGCTCTATAAGAGAAAAACACACAATGTGGTGTCTTTTTCAAAGTGGTGTGAACAGCATGGTTTAAAATTCTTTGACAATCACTAAGATATTTTGGCCACCTAAGAGGATGACATTTACACAGACTACTTAGCACACTTTCCATTGTGCGATGTAGGCACTCACACACGCTGTTGCCTTGTGGGTGATGGGTTGTAGTGTAGCCAAGTTTGATATGGAATTGTTTGCAAAGACTTTTGACCTGCTGGGAGGTAAACTCAGTTCCATTTTCAAGCACTAACAATGTAGGAGTTCCAGAAGTCACACAAATACTCCTTAACCCGCCGAGTCCCACCGACGTACGATGCACATTGCTACTTTTTTCCGCGGACAGACCCAACGACGTACATCATATGTCACGCAATTGCAAGGTCCATTGTGTGCACATTTTTCAACATTCGCAGGTGATTTTTGGTAGGCATATGTGGGAGACCTTCCTCTACCTGCTGTCAAGCAGGGATACTGCCTGGACCCACCTAACCCCCCCCCCCTTCCCCCTGACAGCAGGGATACTGCCTGGCCAGTTAAGGTATGTTGCCCCACGGTCTCTCCAATGACGAAATTCACGGTGAAAGTGATTCCTGAGGTGGAGGACAAAGAAACAAAGAAGCTAGAGGTAGAAACAAACAGAAGTGATGAGGTGGTAATGTCATAAAGGAAGGTGCCATGTACTGGGGTTTTGGGTAAGTGAACAATGCTTATAAATGCCTATATTACTGTGTGAAAACCATTATAGACTTTTACTACACATAAATTCTTACCAAATAAATGAAATAAATACGTAATTTAAAGTGGCTTGAATTAGTCAACCCTTTCATAGCTCGTTTTCTTAGCCAGGTACCCTGAAAAAGAAGGAAAACGTAAGGTTGAGTGACACCTGTATCAACATTTTTTTTACCTCAGGATCGCGATTTCACTATGAATTTTTGATGTTTCTCACCAAAAGCGAAGGTTTCAGCCAAAAACCAAAAAGTCGAAAATCGGTCGGGATCTGGGGGTAGGCTGGGTAAAAAACCGGTTGGGACTTGGCGGGTTAAGGAAGCTCCCTAGGATCTCTTCCTTAGAGATATACAGTTGGATATGGCTGGTTAGTATCCTTTTGTACGGTATTTATACAGAGTATGGAGGTATTAGAAGATTTATATAACAGAGGAAAGGATGATACGGTTTTATAAGCAAATTAAAGCGATTAGAAAGAAATGTTACGAGCCTCCTTATCCGGTGAGAATACAGGCCATGGCCTCATCACTTCACTGATTTATTACAGGTGGACTGCACGTACAGTACATTTGACAACATACAGTATGAACCCAGGACAGTAATGTTTAGCAGGGGTCTAGCATTTGGTATACTTGACAACCTTAATATAATCACATGTTTGTTGTTGGCACTAACACGAATGAAGGAAGGTGTCAAATGTTAGATGAAACGGCCAAGTGACTGTGATACATAAATGTCAAAAATTGTAGCTTGAACTCCACTTCACACAGACACTGTCCCAGGTTCATGTGTGGTCAGCTGTACTATACATGGTCTAATCTACCCACTGATATGTTACAGGTATGACTACACTTATACACTCGATCAGAACACTCTGGGTTTCGCTATGGCCAAGCCCGTGTTAGAACCAAGCTGGCTGAGTTTTTACTACCCTTTAGGCAACCAAGTGTGGGCAGGAGTGTTCGCCTCCACGCTGGTCATCTGCTTCACACTGGTCTTGGTGAGTATCGGGTTCACAGCAGCGCCAACACCAATCTGATAAACCCGTAAACTGCTGAACGCCTCTAAGAGCCTTACTCCTTAGTGCAGCTACTGGATGTTGGTAAAAAAAAAATAAAATCGACTCTTAAGAATATTGATAAAACATATTTCAGCCACTTAGAATTGGTATAATACACCTATTCTCCAAGTATTTGTACTCTGCTCCCCCTGCATTTCCATGTACTGGCACTCTGAAGTTATTCCTTGGCACGAATGGCAACCCCAGCCTACTACTGCGAGAGACAGGGAGTC
This sequence comes from Birgus latro, assembly GCA_018397915.1. Lineage (NCBI taxonomy): Eukaryota > Metazoa > Arthropoda > Malacostraca > Decapoda > Coenobitidae > Birgus > Birgus latro. Next base: position 8,087 of record JAGKTI010036701.1, read on the forward strand.
GAGATGATGGGAAGGGACAGACGGGGGGGTAGACAAAGGCCTCGTTGTCATGAAGACGGTGTGTGTAGCCTACCCAGTTGTTACCGAGACAAGTTAGCTGGCTTACTTTGGCTATGCATTTGTTAATTTGTGTTACCAAAATAGAATTACTTGGTATAAAGGACATGTTTTTTTTTTTTTTAACTCTACTTCAATGTATGACAATTTGTAGTAATACAGTCTACCTGGAAATATATAATGCAGAGAATCAGAGCAGTATTTTATAGCAAATATCACTGTAGGCTTTTATAATTTATCACTATATCTTTCTGTTGTGATTTATCACTGTACCAGTTTATATTGACTTACCAGACCACGCTTGCAAGTAATTGACTTATATTTTACATGGAGGGAGTACTGAATTTAGAAAAAATGCATTTATTGTTCTTATAATAGTCTTTTCTGACACACAATATATGCAAGGACAGTAGTTGCCTAACTAAATAAAACTTGGAGTAAGTAATGGAACAATGGTACTGATATTAAGACTGATAATAATAGCAGTAGTAACATAATAGTAATAATCGTTCGTTCGTTCGTTTTTGAAGGCTCCAACATGCTTGCATGTGTCGCCTTGGTCACCTAATGGCGGCTCTCCACGCTGCTCGATCTCTGGCAGCCTCCCTATTCAGTCCCTTAACCCTTAAGTCACATTTAATGACCTCGTCCCATGTCTTTCTCGGTCTACCCCTCCCAACCCCNCACATGTCCAAACCACCTCAGCCTACCTCTCCTCATCACAACACCAATACACTCCAGTCCCATCCTACCTCTCAACTCTTCTATCGTAAACCCAGCCCCCCCAGGCCTTGCACGCAGAGACGCACTGCACATCCACCTAATCATTGTCATTTCTGTACGTTTAAACCTGCGAATATCCTCATCCTTTACTGCCCAGGTCTCACTATCATACAGCATCACACTCCTAACACATGCTGCATACAAAGACCCCTTAGCACGTAAGGAGAGTCCTCTCAATGTCAGGAGAGGCAACAGCTCCCTGAACTTCTTCCAACCACTTCTCACTCTAGCAACCGAGCTAACTCCAGCCCCACCTCCGGCACATAACATGTCTCCCAGATAACAAAACTCCTCCACACACTCAAGAGACTCACCTGCAAGTTCAACCTTCTCACGCCTAACAATCTCCACCTGCTCTCCCCGACACACTGCACACATGAAATCAGCATTATCTCGCAGTCTACCTCTAATACCACTACATCTCTTGTGCACCCATCTATCACAAACACAGTAAAAGTTATAATGTAAACACAGTAATAACACTGGATATCCACTAGTATTTTAAAAGTTTCAGTAGTCTTGGCTACAAATATAAATAGCAATATTAAACATAATAGCAATATGATATACGCTAGAAATAACAGCAAGAGGAAGAAATAACAATACGATAAATGGTGCTGGTGGTTATGGTGGGATTGTGTGCGTGTGTGTGTGTTCTTACCTAACTCTTACATGATTTTATCTTTACAGGAATGAGTCAAGCTCGTACTGTCCCGTGTATTTAAAGAAATTTATCATATACTGTATATCCTTAAATTTGTGAATAGTTTTGGCACACGCGATTTCATTCTGTAGTACATTCCACTGATCAATTGCCCTATTCTGGAAACAGAATTTATTTACGTCTTTATCGCCTTTCTTTTTATGTAGTTTTTTGCAGTATCCTCTTGCTGGTGCTTCCCTATACGTTATATATTAATATATTTCTAATTTCTGTGTCGCTGAGATACATTTATATACCTTAATCATGTCTCCTCTTTTCCTTCTCTCCTGTAGTGTTGGTAGATTCAGATTTTCTAGTCTTTCTTCGTAGCTTAGATCGCTCAAGCTCGGTACCCATTTTGTAGCTGCCCTTTGTACTTTTTGTCTTTGCTAGGTGTTTTTTAAGATGAGGATTCTAGACTACTGATGCATACTCAAAGGTTGGTCTGATGAATGATGAATGATGTTATTAGCTTTCTCAGCATGTCTTTAATTTATATATGTGAATGCTATTCTCATATTAACAAGCAGTGTATATACTGTATGTTCCATACCTTCTCACTGATATGGTCAGCTGGAGATGGTCTGTTATTGATAATCAATCCTAGGTCCTTCTTCCTTTCCGATATATGTAGGGTTGAACTTACTAATTTATAATCCCAATCTGGTCTTTTTTCACTTTTACCAAACATAATTACATGACACTTGCCCACATTAAATTCCATTTGCCATTTATTGCTCCATTCATGAAGTTTACTTAATTCTTCTTGTAGCTCTCTGTAAGGATCTGTGTTAGTAATTTTCCTTTGCATTTTTGCATCATCAGCAAACATATTTAGATTGCTTCCATTTCCAGTGTTACTGTCTGTGTCATTTATACTAAAAACATAATTGGTGCCAGCATTGAGCCCTGTGGAACTCCTCTAGTCACTTCCCTCCTTGATGAATAATATCCCCTCAGTACTGTTCTCATTTCCATTTTTGTGAGAAAATTCAGCATCCAACAGTACAGGTTGGCTTGGATACCTCCTTGATAATACAGTTTCCATAAAAATCTTTGGTCTGGTAATCTGTCAAATGCTTTCTTTAAATCGAAATAGATACTGTCCACCCAGCCTTCTCTCTTCTGTAATATTTCTGTAACTCTATCATGGCAGTTTAACCCGGGAATCGCGAGCCATAGCTCAGGCTGTGCTGGCCGTAGATCACCACTAACTACTCCAACTCTACGCAAACTTACTCATGGCACTACGCAACAACGGAGAGAGATTTTCTTTTCACTAGATGATGCCCTGGATGTTTATCTTCAAGTTCATAGTAAACAAAACCATTTTTTTTTTTTCATTTTTTCACTACTCCCCAACAAAAACTGATGCATGACCTTAAGCAAATCAGTAGAAG
>JAGKTI010036702.1:0-11028 GCA_018397915.1 Birgus latro
CACGACAATAATGTCCCGTTTCATCTCTTACATTCGTGTTCGTTCGCTGTTCAAACCAAGCTTCGTCCTTGTCCTGTGTTTTCTTTTAATATCTTCTCATCACATCTTTTCCCTGTAAGGAATGCTATGTTCGATATATCTCACTTCCATCATCACTTTTTGTGCCCTCATTTTATATGTATATTCTCTTATTGCATTTATCATAATAGGATTTTTGTTCGTATTCATGAATATTTTGTGTCCAACTTATGGAAAAATGACTTCATGAAATTAGGTTACAACATGAAACAAGGAAAACAGTAAAACTTGTAAATGTGAAAGTGACGGGAAGAAATTGCAACCTGACACTGAAGTTGGAGAAGTTTGAGTGGGACTATGATAAAACGAACAAACCACGGCCTAGTCTACCTCATCTATATAGTGCTGATTTGTGTGAAGACGTGTAGACACCCAACTAATTATGTGAACATTATTTACCTATTACGATATCTTATTCTCTCACGATACCATTGTGATTTCTCTATAACTAGCTGTTATGTAATTTTACTATTTGTCAGGGGAAAATGAGAATTTTACTCTGGCGTGTCGCCAGATGTCAGGGGAAAATGAGAGTTTGCTCTGGCGTGTCGCCAGATGTCAGGGGAAATTTAAGTATTCCCAAGAAATAATGAATTATTGTATAACTGGTATACAATGTATAGCTAAGTGTGCTATGTCAGTTCTCTAGGGTCGAGAATTACAAACTTCCTCAACGGCACGCAGCAGAGAACTAGACACGCTATTGAGCTGCAATATTGTACCGTTGGCCTACGAGAAAGTTTCTTCTCCCCCCCCAACAATCAAAAAAAAAAAATAATAATAATAATAATAACAGGCTCTTGGCTGAGCCAAACTCCCAGCTAGCACAACGGATTTAGAGAGTGATGTCAAAGCTGGCCTAAGTACCGGCCGTGATTTAATTCAAAAGTTGTGCTAACGCAGAGTAGCAAACTGTATTAAATAATAGAGTGGAGTAATCAAACACAGTTAACAACTTTAACAAAGCTCAAGAAAAGAACTGTGAATTTATTAATTACAAAGAAATGAATTTACGTTACATGAAATTCAAATCAAGTAAGGAATGCACTCACTCGCTCAAACACTCAGATAACGGCTAAATATTTCAAAAAGCTTAGCCTAGGAAAAAACCAGAAAATACTGATCGGTATGGATGAAACAGAGCTGCTGTGACGATCACCAAAGTGGGTGGGGCTGCAGGAGACACGCCAATACAAGCTGAAATCTGAAACGCTAAGAAAGCACAGAGCCTAGAGAGGTGTCCCGCGTCGCGCCGTGTCTACAAGCAAACTAAACTCTGATTTGAATCGGAGGCGCGACGAGCGAGGGAGGTGCGCGCGCCGGCGTGTAACGGCTACCGCGCCATCAGACAACTCAAATTTACGGGACGATGTCACGACTCACTCAACACAACGTTACAATGTAGAAAATTCGTGACACTATTCATCACTGTAACATATATCAACATTGTATCATTCACTTATTTATGTACAATAATTTAGTTAGATATCCTCAGTTAAGCAGTATACTTTTTTATTTGTGTAATATGTCATATACTGTAATTTTCTTACCATTCACTTATAATAACACTGTTATTTTACTACTTAAATTGTGTTCTATTTATCTCTGTATCAGTAAAAATGTCGGGAGACATCTGATTTACCTGGGGGAAAGAGAGAACTGTAAGCTAGCGAATGTTTGTTGCTTATACATCTCACGTCCGACAAATCTTGTCTTCCTGAGTCATGCAGAGTCCAGTAAACTTCTTGCAAATTCTGCTGGAGAGGCGGTTCTATGTGTAAACAATGTGGTCGTGACATTGCCCTGAAAGACTGTATGAGAGCTAGAGATCAACCACACTCTGTGGACGTAACATCTAAGTTCCCAATAAGCATCCAGTAGTAACACGGAGTCTTGAAGATCAACTTGAAATCCTGATGGTAAATCTTCGGGCCCACATCTCACACTGAAGTCGTAATGACCCAGGTTCGTTTAAGCATTTGAATTTCATAAAGCAGACTTCACTGATCTACCAGAAAACCCGCCGACATATAAAAATAAACACGCTCATACCAATGCACCAGTCAAGTATGAGACAGCCCTAGCATGTATTCGACATGGGCGGTGGGTGTTGGCGGCAGGATGATGGCATGTGGGGGCGTGTGGTATGTAAGAGGAATACTGGGCCTTGGGAACAGGCTGTGAAGTCTATGTTCAGAGTCGAAACCATTAAAAAAAAAAAATGCATTGTATTGCCTATATCGTTCTCTTCCTTCCATGACCCCCACTTTTCCTGGTGTTGGTGTAATCAAAAGCACATTTGGGCCAAAAGTTAGAAGTTCTTGGGTTGGTCCCCGGAAATGCATGAGCATATTCTTTACCCCAGCCCTTCGCATCTAGAAGTGAAGTAGGGAATGAATTATATTTCAGGAGACCTTCAGTCCAATGATGTATTTCTATATCTTTCATGCTGCCATCACACAATTTGTTCATTTCTATTAACCCCTAAATGCCTGGCATAGTTTTAGCGGACGTGCTCTCACTACTGGCATTCCTAACAAAGTATTCTTTTTCAAACCTTAATATCTGGAAAAGTACAATAGTTAGACAAAAAAATTAAAAACCATATTACTCACCACCTCTTCTTCTCAAATGAAACCATTCCCAGGTCTCTAGGTTATCCCGTCGATGAGTAAGGACGAGTAGAAGACGAGTGGCTTAGGTGCTATGACGGGGAGTCTCTAAGCGTGCGCTGCTGGCAACGCCTTGGCGAGCCTGGCTAGCGTTGGCAGCACTGACCAGAGTGGTGATTGTAACTGCCCGGCCTTCCTTCGCAAACACCTAAACTCTTCCACTCTTCTTTCCACTTTTCCTTATGCACCTTCATATGGATGAGTCATCACCCTGTCCATGTGGATCGCCATTAGTTTTCCAGCAGCAACAGTGGCACCCCCGTAGGAGTGTGGGAAAACTTACGATTTATGTTTTTCTTTGTTTTTTTTTTCAGGGATCATTTATAATACTTATCCTAAACTGTATGTTCGGCAGCACTTACAGTGTACTTCATATCACAATTACGGTTTATTGCGCTTGGGGGAAAAAAAAAACTGTTGTTCAGCATATTGAATGCAGGTAATGTTGAGCACGTGGTATGCACTTGTACGCAAATTTTGGCTTTTTTTTTTTTACTCTTCGCAGGCATCATGAAAATACTACTTATGCTCTCCACAACTTATACTATTTGTATTTAAGCTCACTAATACGCTTCATATCACATCGTAGGAAATATTTCAAGGGTGGGAATAGAAAAAAATCTTCTTCTACCCAACAGAGTATTGCACTTGAAAGCATTTTTGCTCGGCATATTGCACGCCGTACAGTTCAGTATGAGGTATATACTTGTACATAAATTTTGGCCTTTTTCTACTATTTTCATGCATTGTGAAAATAGTACTTACGTTCTACACAACTCATGATATTTGTACTTCAGCTCACAAATACACTTCATGGCACATCTCCGCAAATATTTCAAGAGTAAGTGAAAAGAAACTATAGTTCTACCCAATTAAGTCGTATTCTTACGTGCACTAGGGTGGTCCAAAAAAATGAAATTCAGGCTAGAAATCAGGGCACCCTCTTACTTTGTTGGACCTATCAATTGAATCACTGGTGCAAAATTTCAGAATTCTAGAGGTATTTTTAGACAGTGCTCAATGAGGCCCAAATATTGGACAAAATCGCAAAGCTAGCAACAATCTACTGAAAGGGATACGCTCATACATTCATTAAAGTCCTCATCATAATTGCAGTATTAGTTGTCTTGAATGTTTGATATCTTCAGTGCAGCAGTAACACCTGATGTACTCGTATACGTGTCACCTCTCTGGTGAACGTATTCAAAGTTGTTATGTGCTGCAGGACCATCATAGTTCCCAGTGCATACTTCACAATTGAGTCTTGTGTTGGAAGATGCCATAACTAGCAGGACAGAGTGACTGATTTGTTGTTAGTGAGTATGAAGATCGTTGCAATAATATTATGCTGACACTGGGCCGTTTCTAAGCACATCAGCAATGACATCAACTCGTCAGAAAAGTGACATCTTCTTTATTGGTCCTAGTAACTTTTTACCACTACGGCTGAAACAACTTCCGACAATTAGACAAGTACTGCAAAGGCTCCACTATCACTTGCAGGGAGTAAAGTTTGTCAGAAATGCTAGTCATATGACAACTGAGGAGTTGATGGTCCTTTGGCATGAAGCTGCCATTCCTACTATCCTCGAAAAACATGTAATTGAGAAATTGGAAAAATTCCATACCACCTTGTTGCTGCTGAAGAAAAACAGAGGAAGATATTCTGAAACTCAGAGAAATAGAGAGAGGGAGTATGCTGCAACTTTAGATTCCCTGTTTAACATTGCTCATTCTGATGCACTATGATCATCAACAAAGAAGATAAAGAATTCCTAACAGATCAAAGACAAGACCGGAAAGTGTACATGGGTACTGAAGACAAGGAACTGACCAAAAAGAAAGAAAGAACCCCAAAACGAAAAAAATTATGAAGAAAAGCGTCGACAAAATAGTACTGCTGCAGCCACCTCAACAACGAGCAGTGTTTGCATGACTGATGAAACTGTCAGCCCAGATGATACAAATGATTCATATGTTGACTTTGCACCTAGCCATTCTTCGAAACTGGCAATTAACCATCAGGATGCAAAACCAAAGAACCAGCAAATTCCAGCATCCCAACTGTATACCAAACATGTGACGGGAGCTTTGGACAGAAACAAAACATCTGATTGAGAGGCGGTTCGTTTAATTGCTCCACTTGCAACTACTCTTGGTCATGATCCGTCTTCTCTCCCAGTTTCCCGTAGCACCATCCACAGAATCAGAAAGACAGCAAGACAAGATCATGTAGCATTAGCAAGAGCAGAGTTTGTGCCGGAATATCCTCTAGTCATACACTGGGATGGCAAGATTCTTCCTCAAATTGCTGGAGTAAGAAAAGTTGAATGCCTGCCAGTGCTGGTGTCTGGAGATGGAATAGATAAGCTTCTTGGTGTGCCAAAAATATCATCTGGTAAGGCAGAATATGAAGCCAAAGCTATTTATGATCGTCTGGTGCAGTGGAACCTGGTAGACAAGGTGCAGTCAATGAGCTTTGATACCACATCTGTAGATACTGGTCGAATCAATGGAGTATGCACTCGTCTTGAGAATATGCTTGGTAGAGAACTACACTGGTTTGCCTGTCGCCATCATGTTATGGAACTTGTTCTTGCAAAAGCTTTATCCTTATGTTTTGGACCATCAAGCTCACCAGATACAGCTCTCTTCAAAAGGTTCAAGTCTTGTTGGTCGAATCTCAGCCATGAAAACTTTCAGGCCTAGGAGCTAAATGATGAAGTTGACAGCTTTCTGAAATCAACAGTAGCTGTTCTCAAAGATGTGACTGACCAGGAATTGCTCATCAGGGATGATTACCAAGAACTGGTTGAACTGATGATGATTGTGCTGGGAAGGTCACCCGAGCAAATTCACTGGCGGACACCAGGGCCTGTCCACCATGCAAGGTGGATGGCTAAGCTGCTTTACGCCACCAAAATATATCTCTGTCGTAATCAGCAAGACGTCTTTCATCCGACAAAGAAAGAATGATGTCAGCATCAGCATTTTGTACAGTTTGGTGAACTCCTTTACACTAGAGGATGGATAGAAGCCACCCTTGCAGCTGAGGCACCTGCTGGAGATTTGGCATTCTGGGCTGATCTTAACAGATACAAAGCCATTGATGGTGAGATTGCTGCTGCTGTAATGAAAGTCCTGAAGCACCACTTGTGAGACCTGTCAGATGAGCTTGTGGATCTTGCACTTTTCTCTGACCGAGTTCCAGCAACAGAGAAAGCCAAGGTAGTGAAGGCTATGAGCAGAGAACCTGGAATACGCCATGTGAGAGGTGATCCAACCACTCTAGCAAAAGAAACAAGTGTGGAACATTAAGCAAGCAAGAGGACCATGAACATTTTACATCACCTGAAAATTGGAGTCATTTCTAATGCTTCTGCAAACGAGGATTATCTGCAGGGAAAAGAGCGAACAAGAAAGTTGAGGGTGGTGAATGACACTGCTGAGCATGCTGTAAAGCTCTTTGAAGAGTACAACTATATAACTGTCTTATTACCAATGACGAGGAAGAAAAGCAGTTTCTCCTGCAACTTGTTGAAGCAGATCAGAAAGCTATTCCCACTCAAACTACAAAGGCGTCTGTTATTGCGACTGTTATGAAATAGTGACTGGTATTAAGAATTCTGGTTTGATAAGTGTACGAGACTTATGCTCATTGAAATTTGTATTACTGATAATATTATTCTTTCCTTCTTTCTGGTGTATCAGGCTCCACTCCACAAACATGTGGTGCTCTGAAGAGATTGTATGTAGGGTGAGAAGTGTTGTAAGTGTGATTGTTGTGTTGGAGTGGCTTTGGATGTGTCTGTAGTCTGTGAACCAAGTGTAATCGGCCCACACAAGCCGACTGGGTGCAAGCATACTTTATAGTATGTGACACTGGTTCAACCACAGCACCCTCTATGTCCGCCAAAGCAGTACTGGGTCGGAAAAACCTTCCCAAAGTTTATCACCCTGGCAGGGCACGAACCCTCGATCTTCAGTGTACAAAAACGCACACTTTACCACTGTACCACAGAGGCTCTACCATATGATTCTGTTGTATTTTCATTGTAAGTTCCATATTATTGGAGTGAACATCTATCTCACCCACAACACGTTTGTTAGTAATACATGGCACCATAATTCTGATATTGTATGGCTCTTGAGCACTGACTTCTAGATGCAGTAGGAAGCTAAAATTTTGGCAATATTATACAAGTGACAAACCTAACAAAATGAAAGGGTGCCCTAACTTGTATCATGAAGTTCATTTTTTGCCATATACATGTGGACCACCCTAATGTGCACCCTTAGTTTTCTTTCATGCATCAGGTAGGACTACTCAAGGTATTATCAACAGTTCTGGTTTGATAAGTGTACATGATTCTGTTGTATTTTCATTGTAAGTTTTGTATTATTGGAGTAAACACCTATCTCACCGACATCACGATTGTTAGTAATATTCTTTCATCCATCAGGTTGGATTACTCAAGGTATTATCAAGAACGGCATCACAGTACCATAAAAAATCCTTTTCACTTTCCTCATAAACCCCACCAAAAAAAAAAAAAAATGTGCACACCTGTTTACTTTTTACACTTTCCCACACACCTTCTAAATAATCACGTTCAGAGTGATACTGAAAGAAGTATTTAGGACATAGCACGGCCTTGCATTCATCACACTGATAGGGGGTTTCCTTCCGTAAGGGGGAGTGGCATTTTGTCTTGCTGCACACATATGGCCGACCTGCAGGAGTATGGCCTACGTCAACAAGCCGGTGACGCTGTAAATACCGAATGCAGCTCAACCTGTTTGCTGTCGCCGCCTGGTACATCCCCCGCCTGCCGCCTGTCAGCTGTGCAGTTGCATACTCTGCAAGTAGCTCGTGTGGTAGCTCTTTCTTCAACTCTCGTAGAGAAGCTAAACCTACTTGAAGAATACGCAACTGTTCAGGAAGACAATATCAAGGTGTTAGAATGCTTTGTTGTACCATTGATAGGATTTATAGAGGCAATCAACTTCCCTTATCTGCATGTCCGACTTATCAACGAGCTGCATGTTGATGTTGTAGTTGTTGACAGCATCGGGCTTGAACACAGGTTCCCTGGTCCTTAAGTCTGTCCTGCCTGTGTCCTGCATAACCCCATTATGAACTCTAGTCAACATGTTAACCTTACACTTGTCGTGCCACATAAGGGGGGAAACTTTTCCAGTTTTCTCAGGGAAAGTTGGAAAATTCTTTCAACCAGCACGGACAATTCCACAGGACCCAGTACCATGTCCAAGTAAATACTTGGCCAGTGCGGGGGAGGTGCAATAATTGTCAGTGAACAGGATGTGGTGCCTGTTGAAATACCTGTCCATGAGCACTTTCACGACTGATGTCCAGAAGCCATGGGAATCAACAGTAGGTATATCAGCATCTGTTGCTGCATAAAGTATTACATAAAGCACATATCCAGTTTTGTAGTCACATAGGACAAAGAACTTCAGTCCTAAACAGAGACACTTTGAGAGATTATACCGAATAAATGCTAAACGGCCTCGGCACGACTTAAGGGACTTGTCAATAACTGCTTTCTGGAACGGCTGGAAAAGCCTTGCAAAAGACTCCTTGAGCATGGTCAGAATGGGCCTTAATTTCCATAACCTGTCATTGGGTGCTGGCCCATAATTCCTGTTGAAATTCAGGATCCATAATATGACCAGGTACCTATCTTGGGCCATAAATTTTCCAAAGACGGGTGTGCCCACAAGTTTGTCTACGGACCAATAATCAATTAATCATGAAGTACATGTTTTCTCACGTGGGCCATCATCATGGTCACGGAAAGCCACACCTCCACTGGAACCCAATCCATTTTTGTGCCCTCACTTGCCAAATCTACCAGCCGGTGTACATTTATGGCCTGGTGATAGTTTAACTCGGCAACCAGGTACTGCATTATGACAGTGGTGAAGATTGCCTTGAGAAAAGACATCACAGACCTGGGTCTGGGCAACAGTTCACCAAACTGCACAACTGCCCCTCCCGCATCAAAGGCAGGCAGAGAGGGCTCGAATCCTGTCCCCTCCTCCTCCACAGAGACATCCACTTTCCCGACACCTGGAAGCCTTAGCCATGATTTCTGGCAAGCATGTCTTTTCCCACAATGTGCAGCACGCCCTTGTCCACATGCACTCCCACGGGAGTGGCCACAGACAGGAGAGAAAGGGGAAGAAGAGGCTCACCTGACGCGGTCCTTCCCTGGGGAGAGGTTGGCGGCCCACTCACACCACGTGAGGGCAGAGTGGAAATTTCCACAGGTAAAGGGCAAGGTTGGGCCACATGTGAAGGGCCAGGTTGGGAAGATAATGCCCTCGAAGTGCTGGGTTGTGGTGACAAGGGACATTGGAGGGAGAGACTGGCAAACTGGCCACGAGAGTGGTGGTGAGATGTGGTGGTGGCGTTTGTGTACGAGATGACCTCACTTTCTCCATGGCCAGGGTCATCCAACTCCTCCTCTGACGTGAATTCGTCATTCATGGGCCCTTCCCTCCTCCTGTAGCAATTGTAGCGGTTTTCAGGCGTTTCATGGCAGGTTGGGGATGGAAGGTGCGATACATCACTTTCTACGTGGTAGCTTCCCCCTCCTTCGGAGGAAATCTCACCACTCATGCTCGTGGAGGACACAGTTTCCTCCAGGGCACGACCAATGGCACTATCACTAAGCCCTTTCCCCACTGGTAAGGGCTAAGCTTTGGTGGGGGTTAATGATGCAATTGGCCTGGCAGGTGAGGAGATGGAATTGGATGAGGAAACTAAGGAAGACGAATCACCATTCTGTTACAAGGCCGTGTACAAACTGAATTGTGCATCAGTGGGGTACCTTAGGTACCTCCCTACCCTATGGTAATGAGAGAAAATAATCGCAGGTTCAAACGATGGTGGGAAGACGCTTGCGTGTATAGCTGCTACCTGTTGGCCCAGTAGCAGCCCAATTGTTATGTGTATACATGTTACCCGGCGGATGGAGGCTAAGGAAGGTGTTAATGATCCCTGTATTTAACTCCTCACGATGGAAAAGTCTCCCTTTAACCCGTCCAGTCCCGACCGGTTTTTTACCCAGCCTTCCCCCAGATCCCGACCGATTTTTTACTTTTTGTTTTTTAACTGAAACCTTCGCTTTTGGTGAGAAATATCGATAATTCATAGTGAAATCGCGGTCCTGAGGTAAAAAAATGTTGATACAGGTGTCGCTCAATCTTACATTTTCCTTCTTTTTCAGGGTACCTGGCTAAAGAAAACGAACTATGGAAGGGTTAACTAATTCAAGTCACTTTAAATTACATATTTATTTCATTTATTTGGTACGAATTTATGTGCAGTGAAAGTCTATATTGGTTTTCACACAATAATATAGGCGTTTATATGCATTGTTCACTCACCCAAAACCCCACCATATGACACCTTCCTTTACGACATTACCACCTCATCACTTCTGTTTGTTTCTACCTCTAGCTTCTTTGCTTCTTTGTCCTTCACCTCAGGAATCACTTTCACCGTGAATTTCGTCACTGGAGAGACCGTGGGGCAACATACCTTTACTGGCTAGGTTACTGCTAACAGGTGAATTGCCCAGTGTGGGGAGGAGGGGGGAAGGGGAGTTTAGGTTGGGCCAGGCAGTATCCCTGCTTGACAGCAGGTAGAGGAAGGTCTCCCACATATGCCTACCAAAAATCACCTGCGAATGTTGAAAAATGTGCACACAATGGGCCTTGCAATTGCCTGACGTATGATGCACGTCGTTGGGTCTGTCCGCGGAACAAAGTAACGACGTGCATCATATGTCGTTGGGACTCGGCGGGATAATGTAAACAGTACCACCCGATGATATCAATAGCAGAATAAAATACACAATAGGTAAAAGGAGTGAAAGGGGTAATGACCATCGAGTCGTCAATAAGCGCTGGTCAGATTATTATTATTATTATTATTATTATTATTATTATTATTGTTATCATTATTTTTATAATTATCATTATTTACATTATTCTCACCTATGCTAATGAAGTTGGTTAAGGTTATATATTCACCTATGTCTGTCTGTCTGGTTGTCCACATGATATCTCCGAAAGTTCTCAATTAATTTTAATGAAACTTTGTGGAAAGGTGGGTCATGGGCCAAGGAAGAAGTGAGTAAACTTATGGGCGGATCCGGATCCGGATGCAGACTATCTTCCACAGTATCTACAAAAGATCTCAATGAATTTCATTGATATTTTGTGGAAGGGTGGGCCATGGGCCATG
>JAGKTI010036703.1:0-11028 GCA_018397915.1 Birgus latro
ACTCTTTCTCTAATCATACCTTCTAGAACTCTCTCCATTACTTTCATTATCTGATCTAAGAGCTTTATACCTCTGTAATTTATACCTCTGATGTTGGTATTATCTATTCATTAGTCAGGTGGGTTGTTTTGGCACCCCAATTTTTTTTTCAGAGGTCATATTTCCTAGCCGGTAATTCTAATATTTCTCTCCGTTCCAGTTCTCTTCTGATTCATTGAGGGGAGGGAGCACGTGGATTGGTTTAGTCCTGCCTCTGCTGTAGTTAGAGAAAGGGACACTTTCCCCCTCCCCCTGGGGTGTCCATTCACCGCATCAGACTAATCATTTAGATCATATTGTGATACAGTTTGTGTTTTTCTTTTTTTTTTTGCATATTGTTTATCATTGTGCTGTTTTTAAAAATCACAAAATGTATTTTCCTCTGCGTGTTTACCCGCAAATGAGATATGAGTCCATTTGTTATTTTTTTACTGATATCATAATTTATTGTATTTTATTATTATAAATTAATAAACACCACCTACAAGGCATTCAGTCTTTTCATTAGTGATTGCAGAGATATGATGAAGCGGCAGTATGAATATATTTTACTTAGTAACACTACATGTATTTTACTTAGTAACACAACATCTATTATTGTATTGGGGTGATGTAACACCCCACCAGACTAACCACGTTTGAATACCCCACAGTACTAACGAAGGGTTAAGGTCGCTTCTAAATATGGATAATATAGCATAAGATTCCTGTCCTGAAACAAAGGCTTCAAACCATGTTTATGTATGCCTTGACTGATTAATTATTTGACGTGGATCGTGAACTGGAAGTAAGTTAATGGTGATCTTGCCATTACCAGCATTTGCAATACCTTTCATCAAAGCTTTATAACGAGCCCTGGTGTTGTCTAACTGAAGTATTATTATGTCCACTTGTTCCATGACTACGGAGAAGTGTTGAAAAGTGTCATTTTTCCTTCCATTGCATTTATTTTGTCCACACTCTCTTGAGTTATCCTTTATGCCTTTCTGAGATTTTTCACAATCATCATCATTGCCATGTTTTGATTGTCAACTAGCTTCTGTTGATGTGTTAATACATGAGCTATCTAATTAAATTTGTTGTTTATTTTTTGAAGATCTCTTTCCATAGCCAGTCCAAAAATATTCCCTAGAATTGCACCACCCAGGTCAAACAAACTGCGCCTATCACGTATATGTGTGATATTCATGTCCCTAAGTGTCTCAGTTCCACGAGATGGGATATCTTGAATCATGATGAGCATGGTAGTTTTTGCCTGTTGTAATTTCCATTTTGCTAACTTCATGAATTCAGTCACTCTCTTTGTGTTATGACCTTCTGAAGCAGAACTTCTTATCATTGCTTCCAGTGTCCTCAGTGGCTCAGCAGTTGTCCCCAACATTACTGGTAATTTATTCGCTTGCTCGAACACCAAATTCAGTCACAGTTTGGACCTCCGACATATGTACCTGAGCGAAAGATTTATCGCATCAGCAAGAAATAGGGGCAGGGGTCGGGAGGAAAACTCTTTAGTACATTTGCGAACCTTTGTGGATATCTTAGCCTATTTTGAAGTTACAAGAAAGATAGACACCAATTTGGAAATAGCATAAAAATCCTCAACTATTTTCATTTCATAGACAACCGGTAACTCCCAGTAGTTTTTCCGTAAATCGAGGAAACGATATTTTATAAGGCAGATTAGTGTAACGGCCAGCTGTGCAAGAAATAACAGTCTATGGTTGCGTGAGTAGTGCAGCAGAATTTTCTGATGATTGCTGAGAGCAACCAAGTTTTGCCTCTTCAAAGCAAACAATACCTTTTTTTTTGGGGGGGGGGAATTTTGACTGAATCCGAATCAAACTAATACAATACCCAGATCGAAGAACGAATTTCTGAATTTCTTATTTCTGATTTGAATCGGAGTGCACCGAGAGATTTGGTGAAGGTAATTTTTTTGAGTGAGCAAAAAGCAGTCATTATTAACCTGCTAGTTCCCAAATCCTAGACGAAAAATTAATACAAGAGGGGTATTGGTTTTAGGAAGTGTGAGGGAATATTTTTTGTGTAATCTAATAAGTTCTTTTTAATATTTTCAGTTCAGGAAATCAGAGGATGATGATAAGCCACATGAGACAATATTATGGACTGCCTGACTTGCTTCCTCGCTCGCTCGAACACGTTCCGCATTTTCAGTGCGGACGCCTGTTACATGGTATAAGATATCCCGACTAATTTCAGTACTCATGATATCTTTCACAATTGCTGTCAAGGCCATCGGGGCTATAAGGCATCGTTGCCTTATTATATGTTGAGGGTCTAAGTGAGCTGACCCTCTTGCTATATAGATGAGAATCCATGGTATAAGTCCCCTCATCTTTACCTACCAGAAAAAAATCTAGTCATGCTGAAGTTGATGATAGTGCTGCTGTGCATTATAAACTGGTTTTTGAAGAACAATAGCTTTGCTCATTGTTTCACTTATGGAAGGAATTTAAATCGATACCTACATCTTGTAAATGCTGTATTGTGGCATTTGTAGCAACAGTTGCATCTATTTTTGTTTGTTTGTTATGCGATCTTAAGCCCAGCTCTTGGATCTATTCCTGATGTAATGGGATGTATAAAAGCCCACATTGCCCAAAGGCAAAGTGGGGATCCTCTCTTTGGCTCAGTGGTAACGTGCGCGCGATTCAAGTGCGAGGGCCTGAGTTCGAATCTCGGCCAGAACAGTGATTAATTTATTCAGTTTCATTTCAGTTATTACATTGGTCGGCAGCGGTGTGGGATGTGAGGTAAGGGCCATGAGGGTCATATGTCGTGTTGACAGCCTTGCATCCTGGTGGTGGCCTCCAATGCTACGCTACCATGTGGGAGAGCGAAACTGACCAAATTAATCACTAGGGGGAGAAAAGAGTGATGTAATGGGATGTATAAAAGCCCGCGTTGCCCAAAGGCAAAGTGGGGATCCTCTCTTTGGCTTAGTGGTTAACGTGCTCGAGATTCAAGCGCGGGTGCCTGAGTTCAAATCTTGGCCAGAACAGTGATTAATTCATTCAGTTTCATTTCAGTTATTACACTGACAAATAATCCAAATCACTACAGGATAGAGGTACTGTCACCACTTGGATCCTCTGACCACAATCTCATCAAAGCCTCATTAGTTAGCCCCCCAGGACCTCCCCGTTCTGAACCTGTCAGGGTGACCCGATGGCACTTTGATAGGGCAAACTTGGATGGATTTAGAAATTATCTTGCTGACATTCCATGGCAGTCTTTCTTCTCTAGCGATGCCAATTCTACCCAGTCCCACATTACTGATTTAATACCAGCTGGTATGGATTTATTCATACCAAGTCAACAATTCACTAAAAGATCGAACTCTCCAAAATGGTTTGATAATAACTGTGCCAGAGCAATAGCCCGAAAGTCATTAGCATTTAACTCTTACTTAACCCGCCGACTCCCATTGACGTACAGTACTTGTAAGTCCGAACGTTTTGTCACTGTGGCTCCCACTGATGTACATAAACATGCCGCAATTGCAAGGTCCATCATTTGCAAATTTTTCAACTTTCGCATGTGATTATTGGTACGTATACGCGGGACACCTTCCTCTACCCGATGCCAGGCAGAGACAATGCCTAACCCCGCATGACTCCCCTCCCTCAGCACGCCATTGTCTCGGCAACTCACCTGTTACCAGTGACCTGGCCAGTAAAGACATGTGCCACGGTACGAAATTCAAGGCCAGAGTGATTCCCAAATCGATGACAATGTGGAGGAGAAAGTTTATGTAGCATTAGAGCTGGGGTTCTCAACCTGGGGTACGTGAGAGGAATTTTGGGGGTATGTGACAAGTTTCTCAAAATACTTCGGTTTTGAATAACTGCAAACCTGTTTGTAGAAAGTGGCCTACATGTGCTAGGCTAGATGTGTCCTCCACTAGAACCAGGACACTAAGTGACAACGTTAACAAGGAAACTCTTGGAGTTATGTCATTTGAGAGAAAGCTCTCTTGGACTACACTTGCCACACAACCTTGCAAACCCATAATACAATAGTCACCCTTGCTCGTTTTCTATCGATCACGTCTCTCCTCACGCGTACGGAACAGGTACCAAAGTGAGAGGCACTGTTCGCCTCTCACTGTCACCCACTCACCACTCTTTCCTCACTACCCTCACCCTCAGGTACGTTGAGATCTGCTTCATAGTTTCCAGTGTATTTGTAGTCTGATTTTTTTCCCTCGTTTAAGTTGTCATGGATTTTGCTTGCGGCTACGAAGTCATGTGCCTACACTGCAGCCATAATAACTGGTAATGGTTTCATGGCCAAGTTTGCGGTTTTCAATTACGTCTGCCAACGGCGGTTGCGGCAGAGACTGTGATCATCGATGTATGTATGTTTGTCAGTCTGCCTGTTAGTTAGTAAATTCATTACCGTATCCAGCTCACACGTGGGGGGTGGGTGTAAGTCTATTATAGGACCTGGAGTGACCCATAAGTTCTCAGACAATTATTGTTGTCATTACGTATGGTAGTGATGAATTCATGGGCACATTTAATAATGGATTTTATATACTGATAGATTTATGAGCAGATTTTTTTTTTTTTTTGTCATCACACACTGATAAATTCATGGACACATTTGTTATTTACTGATAAATTCCTGGACGCATATGTTATGTTCTGACGAATTCCTGGGCAAGTTTGCTGGGAAAGTGTACCAGTAAATTGATGGGTACATTTGTTGCCATTATGTAACTGTGTGGTGTGCAGTATTACCCTGTGGTGCGCAGTATGACAGTGTGGTGTGGTGACTTGTCTGTGTGGTGTGCAGTGCGACAGTGTGGTGTGGTGACTTGTCTGTGTGGTGTGCAGTGTGACTGAGTGGTGTGGTGACTTGTCTGTGGTGTGCAGTGTTACTGTGGTGTACAGTATGACTGTTTGGTGTGCAGTATGACTGCATGCATTTCTTTTTACCCTTTCTGATGCTGCATTGTGGGTAAGGGGTACGTGACCAATGCTAAAAGACTTCAAGGGGTACATAAGATTTAAAGGGTTGAAAACCCGTGCATTAGAGGAAGAAATAGTCAGAAATGGTGATCAGGTAATGTCGCCCCCCAAAAGTGTTGTGTTTGTGTGTTTGGTGAGCGAAACAATGCTCATATCGCCTATATTACTGTGTGAAAACCAACATATTCTTGTACTACATATAAATCCGTACCAAATAAATACTTAAATATGTATAATGAGTGGTTTGGAATGGTTACCCCTCCCATACCCCATTTTTTCTGGAGCCAATCCCCCTATAGAGCATGAGCCATGTGAGGGTACTGTTACCTGTATCAGGCATTCTTAAGCTCAGATCGGCGATTTCTTTGTGAATTTTCTATGTTTCTCACCAAAAGCGGAGGTTTGAGCCAAAAAATATTTTTTCTCAAAATCTGCCGGGATTGGGGGGGAATCAGTGCTGGAAAATCTGCTGGGATGGTGTGGATTAAAATAAAAAAACATCTGAATCACTCTGTCAATTTAAAATTGCTAGAAACCATGCAAAAGATGTAATAAATCTCGCTAAATCAAACTTTCTTCATAATCAAGAACCAAAACTACTAAACAACCCTAATGACAACAGAATATTCTGGTCAGCTCTTAATTCTTTAAAAAAATAACTTTGACAAATCATTATCCATTCCCCCACTAAATCTTCAGATTGCAGCATTACAAATAACCCCTATGGGAAAGCAGATATCTTTGCCAGTACATTTGCCAGGAATTCTACCACACAGAAAGTCAGCCAGAATGCCCCAGTACTACAGCTTGACTCTCCTGAAAATGTTCCACTTAAAGTAAAGACAAGATAGGTAAAATTCATCCTAGACAATTTACCTATCAACAAAGCTCCAGGGCCAGAGGGAATTCGTCCAATTGTTTGGAAAAAATGTTCCCCCAAACTTACCCCTTCACTAGCTAAATTACTCAGACTATGCATACGTCTTCGCTCAGACTTTCTCCTCCAATTCCACCTTAGACGATTCCGGTGCTGTTCCTCCATCACTTCCCCTCTCTGACTTCCTTATGACTGACATAAAAATTTCTTCAGCTGATGTGTTTTCTGCCACCACTGGCCTCAATACTTAGCAAGGGATATGGGCTTGATGGAATCCCTCCGGTTGTCCTCAAAAACTGTGCTTCTGTGCTTACACCCTGCCTAGGTAAACTCTTTCGCCTTTGTCTATCAACTTGTACCTTTCCTTCTTGCTGGAAGTTTGCTCTCATTCAGCCAGTCCCAAAGAAGGATGACCATTCCCAACCCTCTAACTATCGTCCAATTGCTTTAATATCCTGTGTCTCAGAAGTTATCGAGTCAATTCTTAACAGAAAAATCTTAAAGCATCTTTCCTGTCACAACCTTCTTTCTGATCATCAGTATGGGTTCCGTCAGGGAAGCTTCACTGGCGATCTTCTTACCTACCTTTCAGAATCCTGGTCATCCTCCTTTCGGGACTCTGGCGAAAGCTTTGCCACTGCACTTGACATCTCAAAGGCTTTCGATCGAGTCTGGCATAAATCTTTAATTTCCAAACTGCCCTCCTACGGTTTCTATCCTTCTATCTGTGCCTTCATCTCTAGCTTCCTTGCTGGTCGTTCTATAGCCGCTGTTGTAGACGGCCATCGTTCTTCTCCTAGACAGTGGTGTTCCTCAGAGCTCTGTCCTATAACAAACTTTCTTCCTTTTATTCATCAATGACCTTCTAAGCTGTACATTTAACCCTATCCACTCGTATGGTGATGATTCCACCCTTCACCTTTCCATTCGGTTTCCGCAACGTCCATCTCAGCAGTTGCTTCAACACAAGAGGGATGAGGCTATGGCACACCTAATGCCTGACTTGGCTCGTATCTCTGATTGGGGTAAAAATAATCTTGTTACTGTTAATGCATCTAAAACTTAGTTCTTACACTTATCAACCCAACAAAATCTTACTCAGAATTACCCACTAATGTTTAATAATGTCCAGCTCAGTCCTGCATCATCCTTGAACATGTTTGGGGTTTCATTCTCTCGGGATTTGTCTTGGAAAGAACATATTACATCTCTTGTGAAATCTGCTTCCAAGAGATTAGGTGTGCTAAGCAGATTCCGAATTTTCTTTACCCCTGCACAATTTTTCACCCGTGTATGGAGTACAACTTTCGTGTGTGGGGAGGCTCCCCACATGCAGATCTTCTCAATAGGGTGGAGTCAGAGGCTTTTCGTCTCATTAACTCTCATCTTCTTACTGATTCCCTTCAACTTTGTCTCTTCGCCGCACTGTTACATCTTTATCTCTCTTCTATTGCTACTTCAACAGTCACTTTTCCTCTGAACTGTCTGCTTGCATCCCTCCACCTCTACAATGCGAAAGTAGTTCCCGTCTAGCAACAAACTTTCATCCCTTTTCTGTCCAACTCTGTAATGCAAGAGTTAACCATTACTCCCAGTCCTTCATTTATGCAACTGGTCAACACTGGAACTGTCTTCCTCTGTCTGTATTCCCTATTCCTATGATCTCCAGTCTTTCAAACGCAGTGTGTCCAGGCATCTCGAAATGAATGGATCTTGAATTTGGCTCCCTTTTGTATTGTTTTTGCTTTTTCTTGGAAGGAATAGTATGCGGGCCTATGGCCTTTGGTTCCTTCTTCCTTGCATTAAAAAAAAAAAAATCTTCATTCTCTAATTCATGGAAAGAAGCCAATATCCACCCAATTCCAAAGAAAGGAAGTTCCTCTGACCCTTCTGATTACAGACCAATAGCTGTCACATCTCTTTGTAAAGTATTTGAAATTTTAATCAATAGGCACATAGTTAAACACCTTGAATCCAGCAACTTAATTAGTGATAGACAATATGGTTCTTGCCACGAAAGATCCACCATTGACATACTCAGTCTCTGACTCATACCATCCATCAATCAATCGACCTACATGGAGAACTCATGCAGTAGCCCTTGATATTTCTAAAGGTTTTGACAGAGCATGGCACCATTCCCAGCTGTCCCAACTCCCTTGCTATGGACTAACGTCTTTTCTTCCTCTGGTTGCCTCATATCTCAGTGGCAGAAAAATAAGAGTAAAAGTAGATGATGTATATTCCAATTTCCACTCAATTAATGCCAACATGCCACAGGGATCTGGCGCCATCCCCGTTCCTGGTTCACTTTAATGATCTCTTGTCACCCACAATTCCATCCATTCATATGCAGATGACTCAACACTTCACAGTTCATTCACACTCAGACACCCATTTACAAAGTCTACTATCTCTGATTCTCAACTCAGTACACCCATCTCCATAAATCAAGACTTATCAATGATCAGTGAATGGGGATAAAACAACCTTGTCTCATTTAACGCTATTAAAACAAAATATATACAATTTACTAATAGACAGATATTGCCAGATTCGTATATTACCTTCAGTACTACTAATATTCCCATCTCCAATACTACTGATATTTTCGGTGTCTCACTTAGCAATACCCTCAGAAGGACCTCTCATGTCAGATCAATTGCTAAAACGACCTCAAAGAAACTTGGATTATTGTACAGAGTCCGTAACTTCTTCACATAAGAGTCATGTGTGCCCTCAGCCTGAATATTGCCCACTGTTGTGGAATGGATGTGGAGAGGTTGCATTAAAATAACTAGACAAAATTCAGAATAAAGCTGTTGGAATTATTAATAACCCTGCTATTATAAATAAACTACCTCTTCTACAAGTAAGAAGGAATGTTGCCTCCCTTGCATTATTTTATAGATATTTTTATGGCAAATGCTCAGACGAAGTTGCATCCATTGTGCCACCTCTCCATGCCTTTCCCCACGCTGCACGGGCATCTGGCAGCGCTCATGACTGGAATGTCACACAGCCATATTGCAGAATTCTGCCTATCAGAATTCTTTTATTCCGCGAACTGCATCTATCTGGAACTCGCTTCCCTGGAGTTGTTTTCCTTCAAACTTCAACCTACAGCTGTTCAAGTCCAACTGTTACAGATATTTCATATGAATGGAGGACACCAGTAATCTGGTGTATGATTTTTTTTTAATTCATTTGTTTTTCCTTCCTATGTTCTGTTATTGAAAAAAAAGTATCAATATCTTCAAGTTTATCTGCATCATTTGTGTTCAGTTTTTCGGTGGTGTCCAAGGTTAATAATTGCTGGTTAAATTCCTTGAGACACCTTTTAAATGATCAACACGAATTTGCTTTTCCTCACCACTTGACAGTGACTTACTCTTGTTTTTTTGTTTTTTTTATGCAAGGAAGAAGGAACCAAAGGCCATGGGCCCGCATACTGTTCCTTCCAAGAGAAAAACAAAAACAACACAAAAGAGAGCCAAATTCAAGATCCATTCATTTCGAGATGCCTGGACACACTGCGTTTGAAGGACTGGAGATCATAGGAAGTGGAGAATACAGAGGAAGACAGTTCCAGAGTTGACCAGTTGCATAAATGAAGGACTGGGAGTAACAGTTAACCTTTGCATTAGAGAGTTGGACAGAAAAGGGATGAGAGTTTGTTGCTAGATGGGTACTACGTGCCCGTCGTAGAGGTGGAAGGATGCAAGCAGACAGTACAGAGGAACAGTGACCGTTGAAGTATGAAGTAGCGACAGAAGAGAGATAAAGATGTAACAGTGCGGCGAAGTTGAAGGGAATCAGTAAGAGGAGGAGAGTTAATGAGACGAAAAGCCTTTGACTTCACCCTATTGAGAAAAGCTGCATGTGGGGAGCCTCCCCACACATGAAAGTAGTTTGGCTGTTTTCATAATTACTCTGTATGAGCCTTCAAATTTCGGTGATAGTTTATTGTCTTTAGTGTGAATGATACCACAGACAATGTCACCTCTACTGACAGTTGATTCTTTTGCCTTCTTATTAAATGACTTCGTCAATTCTTCTTTGGACATCAATAATTGTTTCTTAACCATATTGTGTATCTCCTGGAATTCATGCAAACCGAGTTTAAGATTATCGCCATAATTGTATTAAGGAAAATTTTCACCTTCCTGAATCTCGTACAGTAACTTTTTGTGTGTCCTGTAAATAATGAAATGGGGGTGTGTCTCCTGTAGACTTGTTTATTGCACAGTTAACTGATGCTTCCACTTTGGGAATCCAAGCATCTCACCGCTGCCACCAAATAGTATCGTATTCATCACCGAGCGTTTCAAAAAATGTTAGACTGTAGGGATTTTAAGGGGAGAGAATGTTCAAGTTGGTCTTGTCGTGGATGGCAGGAGAAAGATAAAGATGAGTCTGGCATTTGCTTCTCCAGAGGAAGTATTCTTCACAAGAGCAGTACTAAGGTAAGGGAGATTAATGTCAGCTAACTCCGTGCCATCAATTCCTGCTTCTTCCACCGTGCCTCTGCTCTCTCCTGCGTCGTAACACCTTCTGCCCTGTCTCTCCAATATCTTCTGTATATGACTGGTTGGGTCATGTGTGAGGGCACGTCTGTGTGTGAGGAACTTTCCACACATATTGAGTTTTCTATCCGGCGTCATACTGTGCTGTGTACGGAATTCCCTATCTAGAATGTGCACTGTTGTTTCCTCCATCTCTGTCGAGCTTAGGGACGATTTTCTTCAAACCTCTGTATTACAAATTAACAGCATATATGTCACTAGTGTTATAATAATTTAGTGTCCTGACGTGTGTGTGTGTGTGTGTGTGTGTGTGTGTGTGTGTGATAGTTAAACTCAAACACAGTTCTGACTTTTTCTTATCACATTTTTGTGGAAGTGTTAAGAATTAACCAATTGGTAGGTAAGCTGATTATGTGAATAACAGATCAAGTGGCAAAGACAGATGGCATGATTGACTCAAATTACTCTAATGAGATAAAGACCATACTAACTTGTCGGAAGGATCGTGAGTCAGATAAGAATTAGATGATTCGATTTTAACCCGTAATCACTCGGCTTGTCCGAGATTCCGAAAAGAGGCCTATTTTGC
>JAGKTI010036704.1:0-11028 GCA_018397915.1 Birgus latro
GTTGACAGGTATACCGAAGTATTGTATGTTACTGATTTGTTGGTGCCTAATACAAAGGTGTATGATAATATCAATATGATCAATATCTGACGGATCATTTCATCATTATCTTTGTTTATGTTGGTTATCAGTGGGTGGGAGTGGGGGACGATAGTGTATGAGAGGCGTTTGGTGGAGACAGCAACCCAGAGAGAAGGGTGGTGGGTTGGGAGAGAGAATCTATAGTGAAGGCTGAAGCGAGAATGTACAAGAAAAGACACCATATCTTTCAACAGATGCTGTTCACTATTCTATACTTATTTGTTACATTATAATATCGTATGTAAGTATATAGACAATAACACATATTACATTGTAGGTCTTCTTTCATTTTCGTGACATTCTCATATGTTGTGGATAACAGCACAGTATTACACATTAAATGCCTTTATATACTTACACTTACTGGTTCTGATTATATATAAAAACGATCATGACACACTGTAACATCACCAGCTTTGGCCGCTCCACATCTATCCAACAACGCTTTCACCGGGGTTGAGGAAGGGGCAGTGGATGTGGGGTGTTCGATCACCTGGTCGCTCACTGGCCGCGACTCCGGCTACCAGGAGGGGGGGGGAGAGATTAGTGCTTCCGGATGTACCTATGGGGATATATGTAGGTGGGGGTGATGCTTTGGGTATGTGGCAGGAGACTAGTTTATATGCTAGTAATTCAGAAATGGTCAATTGGCAACGGAAATTGATGTGAAAATCAAACTTGTCACAGAATGCAATCAGATAAAAACATGTTTCATTGCAAAAAATCGTTTAGTGGATTTTCCTCAAAGGTGATTAAGCTTCTTATGCATGGCAGAGACTCGTTATATAGATAAATAGACAGACAAATAAATAGACCTGTGACAAGGACAGGGACAGAGTCCTAGACAGATGCAGAAATGTGAAAGCATAATTCCTTTTCCCACTGACTATACCAGACGTTCACCCATTGACATAATAGCACAATTATAACGGTTGTCATATATATATATATATATATATATATATATAAACACCCATGCACACGAAAACAATTATTTTATAGTATGTAAAATTCTAAGTCCTCAGTTACAAAAACCTTCATTTCATAGCCGAACTAATGAACTGTATACTACGAAATGATTGCTGTCGAACCCTCATTCACACAACTCTGCCAGTCCACTTACAGTAAGCTCGGATTAATAATTCTGTAAATCATCGTACGCGAACTGAACCACAGTAAAGATAAGCCCGAGTGAAAAAGAGAAAAGTGAAAATATGTACGAGTAAATCGCTCCCCCCTCTCCAGCCCACACGCTAGCTGTACTTTCCAGGAGTAAGTGGACAAAGACATGGGTGTATGAGATTAATAGCATTGGGAGGTAAACAGAGATAATCGGGATGAGAACTGTATGTCCAGAAAACCACAGTTAGAAGATGAGAGAAAAAGACAGAGGACGAGCATAAGGTTGCCCTGGAAGCTGCTTGGAAAAACGTACGTAAAGAGAGAGAGGGAGAGAGAGAGAGAGAGAGAGAGAGAGAGTGTGAGTGTGAGAGTATGGATATATAAGCAGAGGGGGGGGGGGGGGGGTGTGGGAGAGAGAGAGAGAGGGTGAGNAAAGAAAAACAAAGGGAGAAGAAGAGAGAAAAAGAGAGAGGAAGAGAAAAAGGGGGGCCGGGAAGGGGCGGGGAAAAACGGAGGGAAAGAGAGAGAGAGAGAGAGAGAGAGAGAGAGAGATTCTGAGTGTGGAAGTATGAATATATCAGCAGAGGGAGGGAGGCGAGGGTCTGGTAAAGTAAGAGTGAAGGTAAGTGGGAGGGGCAGGCAAACTGGTGTGCTGTACGCTTTAGCCTCACGATAAAGAGAAGTGATGGCATTGGCCAGGAGGAGAAACGGGAGTGGCTGAGGCGACTGCAGATGAGGGCGTCAAATACAGGATACTACAGGGAGAAAGGAACAAGTGAGGAAGCATACAATTACACCAAGCAAAATATAAAGAACAGCAACAACCAATTCAGTGTTCAGTAAATTTTTTGGGGGTAGTGTTTAAGGTCAGTGAGATTCAAAGACTACTCCACACTATCCCTCCAGCCGCCTTCACAAACGCGGGGAATACGTGAATATTTTCCTCTCCCATAACTCCACGGATACCTGTTATAAGTATGAACAGAAATAAGAAATGTTTGTGAAAAACTGTGTGAAGATGAATCTCAACTTGAATATTATTATGTCATGCTGTGATTACGTTCTTTTCCCAGGTGAAAATAATTGCATGGCTAGTTATCAAGGTTGAATCCACAATTCAATCTCATGTAGTACCTACCGAGTCGGTGGCGGAACATTGCACATAGTTTTACCACACCCACAGGACAGCCACACCCAATTCGAGTCCATGGGTCACTCGCTGACGCACTGTATTTTTTTGAAGGACAGTATTTTGTAGGTTACGACAATAGAACTTTATGACCATAGCACTTTTGCTTTCATCGATTTTATATTACACCTTCTGGGGTTCAGACCTTATAGGGAGAGAGAGGGTCGAGAAGATAAGGTACTGGTTATGTTTATGGTATGCGTCTGAGGCGTGTCTGGGGTGTGCTAGAGTGCGTGTGTTACACATCTGGTGGGTGTCGGAAGGGTGTATACTAATACAAAGGATACCTTTCAATATATGGTGAGATGGTGGATACGGGTTGGGTGAACGCGACTATAGTGTACTTTGTATTGCTAACCTGGCATGTAAAATTGAGAAATGGGATTAGTGTGATGATGCTAATGAAGTAAACAGATGACAACAAAAGATCAACCAAAAGGGGCGAAAATTTTGGCACTGTAAATCTGTAAGGCGTTATGCAAACATGCGCATCAGGAGGTTACCAGACAATCATTCCGCTCAACACACATAACGCTACATGAGGAAGGTGTGGGTGAGTGACCACAGTAGTAAGCAGGTAATTGTGATATTACTAACAGCAGGATCGAGTCCCAGTGTAACCACTGGGGGTTGTTGAAATTTGATTTGTCATAACTTGCTATAGTATCTTCACACGCTCACTGACATAATAAATTATACCCTTGCTACTGGCATTACACTACACTGGATGATGTTCCCCAGAATCATGCAGTGCGGTAGAGACACACCTCCTCAAATGATGGCATGAGGTCCTGCACAATAATTCCATCTCTGTTTTTAGGCTTCCGATGCTTCGCGATCGTTACATAGTCGACTCCAAGTGGCCCGAGTTCGATTGTACTCTGGTCCACGCGCTGCAGGTGTGCTGGAGGTGAGCCCTGCACTGTCAAGTGTACTTCAAGGCGTGCAGTGGTGGATGATCCGCAAGAGTTCGAAACTCGGCAGAGTAAAGATTAGGTGGTCTGTTCTCTTGTGTCAACGCCTCACTTGGCAGTGTGTTGGCCCTCCTGAACAGCAGTCATGGTCAGTCTGTTGAGTGTTGACCCCATTGGGTTTGGATACGAGACTTGGGTAAATTCAGCCACTGAGTGCAGTGAACAAATAAACCGAAAAATTATTATTATTACACTGTTACAGTATTCTTGGCAATTCTCATTGTCAGAAAAATGTACTGAACTGTAGACTGATGTAGTTATATAAAGCAATTAATTTTTCAGGTGCATGAAAGCAATGACATGAAATGTAAATATACAGACATAACAAGGCGGTTTTCTGAAACTGATCAGCGAAGACAATTAAGGTACTGTAAATGAGATACATCTTTCTGCTATTTGCCTTCCATAAAAAACTTGATGAACAGAAGTATCTCTGCAGAATGTGTTTGCCAGTGCCATGCTGGAACAAGTTCATCGCTATGAGATGATACTTATGCAGTCAAGGAACATAAACATATAGCCAAATTTAAAGTTTTATTCTTTACTAAACGGACGGGGCCTTTCTATATTTTCTATTGAAATGAGTCTTTCACAGGGTCATTGGCACCTCTCCTGGATTACCATACCTACTGTTTTTTTTTTTTTTTTTTTAACTTACCTCTGAGGGCTGTTATGTAGGATTTTAAATTTGTAAATATTCCGCCGACATCGCCACAACCATCACTAGATATCAAAGGCTGCAAACGCACGTCTTACTTTTGGCGCGATTTCCAAATGGCGTGTCCAGAATGTACGATTATTGGTGGATTTGTGTGTTACTTGCAACGGTTTACATCATCTGCTTTTAATACGCAGCCATGTGCTTATCAAGGACACAACGTACTGCAAGAAGTGAAATTCCACAGGTTCCTTCTGGCTGCAGCTGCTATTTATCGATAAGTCCTGCATATTAAGGTAACTTCCCTCTGTTTTTTTTTCTGTTAGCTCAGATCCTTACTGAGTTGAATCTTGCCCTGATGGGGTTTGAATCTTCAGTGTAATATTTCGTTGCAGTCCCAACGTCTGGGGGGAGTTAGGTTTGGTTAGGTTAGGTTTAGTGAAAAGTATGGGGAGTCTTAAGCCAAGTTAAATTAGGTTCGGTTAGCTTTGGTTAAATAGTTAAGTTCTCCATAGCTCTGACACTATTAATGTTTTCTTCTGCGCATATTTGAGTATGTCTGACACACTGACGCATCCAGTCAGGGCGATGGTTTGTATACAATGGGGGCAGTCGGTGAGATTGTTGGTAAAAGCATGACGCGGGCGACCTGGTGGATTCCTTAAATACCAAAAATAGGTATGTTTTGTCTTTTCCCAATCACTTCCTGCAGTCACAATTCTGCAGTAAACTATCTGTGCTGCATATGCATCATGACTGGTTTCCTTGAGATAATGAGTTTCCTATAATGTAGGTGGAACCGTCGCGCCCGTTTGATAGAGTTACCGAAGTTTTTATAAACTTTAATTCTAGAGTTCAAGTGATGCAAGTTATCAAGAATGGGACAAGGCAAGATGGAAAGTTGGTGGTTAAATTAAAAGCCACGAATTATGGAACATAAGAAAGTGAAGTTCTCCGAAAGGTATATTTCAAAAGATTAAGATGCTCTTTACCTTAACAGAGAGTGGTGTATCCTTGAGCCATAATCCCGTGGGCGTAGGAGGTTCATTAGCCACTCTCTTTTAGCGATTAATTTTGCATTTCACAACTTAAGATTCTCTTGTATGCTAATCATATCTATTTAATACCGATGCATTTGACATAAGTGACAAGGTAGAGAATGTCTATGTCACATGCAGAGAGGAACCGTTTAGGAGGCGGTACTAGGGATCCTTACACGAAAATAGGACCTTACACCCCACCATTATCCCACCATGTTTCACCCACTCCTTTACATGAAACACACACACACACACACACACACACACACACACACACACAAACACACACCGCACGTCCTGTCCAGGGCGTTGATAAAACTAAGTTACCTTTCATTTTCCCCAATATTGATTTTTTCGGAAGCAGGGCGAGTAAGAAAATTAAACTTTATAGTTACGGTATATAAGGTAAGGGGTGGATGGTTACCATCATCCCTGGAAGGAGGCGAACAGAGCCATGAGCCACAACACTCTGAGGAAAGTAATTCTTGTGCATTAAGCAGTCAAGTCGATACTGAGATCATGCATACCCTACATATCTGTTACCTGTTCCCTGGGGAAAGGAGAAAAGAATACTACCCACATATTTTTTACGAGTCTTAGAGGCGACATAGTAGGACAGGAGCTGGAAACGCTTTCCTCCTTGAAATGTGAGGTTTCCACAAAGATCAGTGATCGAAATATAAAGGGTTTGACCCTCTCAAAGACAACGAAGACCCTTGGAAATAAACTATGTAGGAGAACCCACCATGGGTCATAAAGGACCACCTCAAATAAGATGTGCTCATTATTGTTGAGGCATATATTTAATTTACACATATGATAATAATTTAGAGTGTCTCAAAACATAGCCTTTATTTAATTACATTTTGCAAGTTAGGAGATAGCAATTTACATGCAACCTATTAAAGACGTTCGTCGCACTGTAAAGAAGGCTCAGGTTGCTAAGTTTGACATGTTGTCCCCCAGATTATCTCGTGATGAGTTTTAGCTAGCATAGCTTCATTCTGCTGTGTGACTATTTATTACGAAAACACTTGAAATTTTATGCCTACTTTTTTAACGAATTTTATTATCTCATTTGCAGAAGAAAAAAAAAAGATAGAAATATGCTTCCCAAGAGCTCACGACTCAGGGAAATGAATGACACACGACATACAAATATACTGTACTGGAACAGTGATCTGGTGTCCACTATCCATCGTACAGTATATGACCACATATTGGTCTGATCTTAGAAACATTTGCCGCAGGGGGCATACAGCACCCAGCTGCAAAAGGCGCACTCCTCTCGCCCCCTGCCACCCCCTCTCCAAACAGAGGAAGCAAGCCACCATTGTCGAGGGTGATGACCCCCAGCCCCTAAATACACTGACCTACTTCAAACACTGATAAAGATAGGAGGAAGGAGAGCAAAATAAGCTACTGGAAGTGGGCTGGGACTCGAACGCTTGAATATGTGTGGACCTAGTGATGATTGGAAGTAAAATACAATTATTTAATGAATGGAAAATTAATGTAATGACTCTGAGTGAACAACGATGAAAGGAAAAGTGAAAATGGTGTTTGGCAACGTAAGACAGAGTATCAAGCATATAAAAGAAAATAGAACAAAGGGATTCGAATACAGCTGAGACAGGAGTTGCGGAAATGTGCAAATTATTGTAAAGAGGTAAATAATTTATATTGTTGATGTGGGTTAGGAAGAAACGAATGATGAGAAGCAGTAATACTCAGCATACTGTATATGGAACCAGTAAAACAATGAAAACAGTGAAAGTATCAAGATCTTGGAAGGAGCTTAAAAAAAGTTCGTAGGAAGTTAAGAAAGGAAGTCAGTTACAGGTAGTGAAGGATTTGAAAACACGGGTGGGGGATGAGGTATTACAAACACAAATCCAGGATCATGAGGTGCTCGGAGTAAATGAAAGCAAGAACTCTGTAAAGCTGTAATCGGAAAACGCATGGTTTCAGACAAGGTACTTTTCTGCACTCAATATGTAACCTACATATTTGTGAGAAGAGAGGTATCTAGCATATTAAATGAAAATTGCTCGATAAAACGTCTTCTTGATTAACAGAAAAACTGCTTGTTACGTGTGGTCGATATAATTACTTGTATTACGTGTGGTCGATATAATTTCTTGTATTCACATGATTTATTCCGAGTGGATGGTGAGCTGAGTGAGTTCTTTGATCTAAATGTGGAACTGAAACAGGGATGTGTGATGTCTCCATGGCTGTTTAATATATTCATGGATGGGGTTGTAAAGGAGGTGCAAGGTAGGGCAGTGGATGTGGGGGTGGCTCTAATGAATGTGCAAGGTAGGGCAGTGGATGTGGTGGTGGCTCTAATGAATGAGGGTGAGTTGTGGAAGATTCCGGTGTTGCTGTTTGCTGATGATACAGTATTGTTAAGTGAAGATGAATGGGAGTTGCAGGGTTTGGTGAATGAGTTTGGGACAGTGTGAAAGAAGAGGAATCTGAAAGTTAATGTAAACGAGAGTAAAGTTATGGTGTTTGAAAGGAATGAAGTCACAGAATGCACAGTGAGGTTGAATGGTGAGGATATGGAGAATGTGAGTGCATTTAAGTACTTGGGTAGTGTGATGAGTAAGGACGGAAGCTTTGGGGATGAAGTGCATGAAAGGGTACAGCAGGGAAGGAAGGTTGTTGGGTCACTGAAAGTGGTGATGAGAAACAGAGAGGTGAGTATGGAAGTTAAGAAGCCACTGTATGATAGTATTGTGATCCCTACCTAGACATATGGAAGCGAGGCGTGGACTTTGCTAGGGGGGAACAAGTCAAGAGTGAGAGCAGTGGAAATTAGTTACCTGAGAGGAGCATGTGGAGTGACATGGAGGAACAGGTTGACGAATGAAGAAGTGAAAGAACGTTTTGGGGTGGTTGTGGATGTGATTCAGAAAATTAGGAGAAATACACTGAGGTGGTTTGAACATGTGGATGGAGAATGAAAAAACTGACTAAGAGGGTGTATGTGAGTGAAGTGGAGGGAGGGAGGGTGAGGGGATGACCGAGGATGAGGTGGAGGGATGGCGTTGAGAGGTATATGAGGGAGGGGGGAGTGAGTTGTGGGGAGGGCAGTCAAATGGTGGGTGACAGAGAGACTTGGAGGCGTTTTGTCTGCGGCCACCCTTTGCGGGATTAGGGCGTCGGGCAACAGATAGATAGACAGATTTGTTATTTGCTTGTAACATCATGGTTAGCCCTTGTGTGAACAGATAAACCAAACGGTGGCTGGCCTACTGCGTGTTGTCGCTTGTTGGAGGGTTCTATCATGAGGAGAAATTTACCAGTAAGAGTTTTCCATTACTGTGACTGCTGTGTAGTTCTCAGCCTTGCAGACGGTTAAACTAATGTGCACATCAATTCAAGATTCTTCCATACCCGTTAGTGTTGTTGGTTGAACTACCTTCCTGTATTTGCCTGTCAATTTCAGCCTTATTAATGAGCTTCTGTTATGTCTTTCGTGTTTCTCTGAGTTTATATAAAGGCTGGGCTGTCTGTTACAGTGTTGAATTACTGACTGAAGTTTTATCCGGAGGGGTTGTGTGCTTTGCTTCGGGATTATGTACATACATTTGTTGTGAATATCTCCCACACGTGAGTTATTTATTGTTTATTGATTAAGAGTGTCATTATACGATGATATTAGGCTGTACTTATTGATATTGCTATTACTTACTTTATAAGAACTAATTTACTGTCGAGTCATTCTAGTTATTCCTGCTATTGTTATCCATTTCATTCAAGTGTCATGATTCCCTATCTTTATGCCAGTCGTTGTTGCTCCCACGACCGGTTTCAGAACCTAGGGGCTAGTTTCATTGTTGTTGTATGCCATTATTACTGATGTCTGAAGCTTTAGGATAATTTCTGCAAGCCTTAGGTTGAGAATCCTGCAAGAACCTTTTTGATTTTGTTTTTGTACCTTTAAGTTAGTGTTTAGTAATTTAAGTTTGTTTTTATTGCCTATTTCATTCCCACTTTTTCGATCGCTGCTATTAGTTTGGGACTATTACTGTTTTCCCCCCATTTGAGCTTACGACGTGGTGTGGTTAATCTCTTTACCCAGTCAGACAGACCTCTGGCCCCCACCCCGTCGTAACATGATCGATGTAAACGCCTTTCCTTGTTGACACAGTTCTGAAAACGTGTAATGGTTATGGTATTTGGAAGGACACCACGGTGAAAAAAGTGAAAAAGCTTACCAAATTCTCGAATGAGGTGCATATGGTCAAATATCAGGAAAAATGAGAGAAATTAGATTATGATGAATGA
Source organism: Birgus latro (assembly GCA_018397915.1). NCBI lineage: Eukaryota > Metazoa > Arthropoda > Malacostraca > Decapoda > Coenobitidae > Birgus > Birgus latro. The sequence continues at coordinate 9,364 of JAGKTI010036704.1, forward strand.
CTCCGGGTTAAAGAAGAATGGAAGACGTTCAGGAGGTTATGCTTAAGTGTGTTAAGGAAATGTATGATAAGGGTGAATGGGAGAAAAAGGTGAAGAGGAAGTGATTTACTGAATGGTGGAATGAAAAGGCTGGTGACCTAGTAAACGAATCAAATATTGGATGAGCAGTACAGCATTTGCAAAAAGGGAATGTACAATGGCGGTAATAGCACAGGAGGGAACGACAACAAGTAGAGAAATTTTTAAACAGAGGATGAACAAAGGAAGAAAAAAAAATTGCAGAAAAAAAAATCCATACGCCAGAGTACAGGTGTCCTCCATTCATGAAAAAAAAAAATCTGTAACGAGCTTGAACTGTTCGTAGGTTCATAAGGTGGAAAAAAAAATGAAGAGGATTACCCGAGAGAGCATAAAACTGCTCAGGAGGCAGTGAACTGTGTGAGAAGTGGAAAAATGGGTGAAGCGGCAGTGAGATCCAACGGTAGGTAGTAACAGACTCTGGTGAGGTGAAAAAGAGGTGTTAATTGTCTGAATAAGTAAATAAATGTGATTGGTGTGCTAATGGTTACGCCAAACCTGGATGATGTAGATTTAAATGGTGAGGTGGTTAATGGGTGTGAAAGGGTAGTAAAAATAAGCAGAGAAAGCATTACAGAAAATGAAGTTTGGAAGAGCAGGAAGAATGGAAAGGACTCCAGCAAAGTGACTCACAATGAAGGGAGGGGGCGGGGGTGTGGGTTAGTGATGGGAAGGAGTTTGTTAGATTTTCAGTGAATGCTTGGATCAAAGCGAGGTACCTGAAGACTGGAATAGTGCATGTACTCTGCCACTGTATAAGACTACAAGGGCATAAAAAGAATATATATTTATTGAATACATAATTATTTTATCACTTTATCAGCTATCGAGTACGGAGGAGAATCGATTGGACAATTAATACAACATATAGAGCTCCATATTAGGGAGGATCAGTGAGGTATTAAGAGTGGCAGGGGATGGGGGTGTAGATAATGTATTTGAGGAACATATGTGAAAAGAATGTTTTGAAAGGGAGAGGATCTGTATGGAAGTTATACGAACGTGAAGAGATGTTGCAGGGACAGTACAGGCGTCTCGCACAAATGTTACAAACTTAAGGGGTGGGAGGGAATCCTTAAATCTAGCGAAGAGAGTCTACCAAAATGTGTCTGTGTGAAAGTAAGAAAGGGGAAGAGTGAATGGTGCGAGGTAAAAGTGTGGTTGCTTCAAGGGTGGGTGACGTTACCTTCACTGTTTGGTGAGAGAAACAGACGAAGGGTATCAGGAAAACGATATGGGGATAGAGGGAACATTGTGGGATGTAGTGAGGGGAGCAACTGGGAGGTTATACGTCGTGTCGAGATTATACAGCACGGGCAGAGCTTGTAAGAGGAGAAAAATAAGAGTAAACGTGAGAAAAACCAAGAGGACTTTTAAGCTAGCTCCTGCGGAGGGCTAATTGGGCTGGAGGCCCAATTAGCTCTCAATTGAGTTCTTCAAATCACAAACTCCGTGGAACTTCAATTGAGCTGAGTTCTTCAAATCACAAACTGTTCAAGCACCAGATGAAGGGCAGATTTTCAATCCCGGGATCATCTTGATTCCAAAAAGGTATAATATGTCTATGTAGAGCAAGTGTGTCCAGAG